>PISW01005571.1:0-130386 GCA_004023785.1 Mungos mungo | reverse complement strand
TTAGTGTTTTCATTTTCTTTGGGTAAATACCCAATAGTGGGATTACTGGATCATATGATAGTTCTGCTTTCAACTATTTCAGGAAACTCCATGCCGTTTTCCACAGTGACCGCACTAGCTTGTTTTTCCACAAACAGTGCACAAGCATTCTTTTTTCTCTAAATCCTCACCAACACCTTTGTTACTTGTGTTTTTTTTTTTTTTATTTTAGCCATCATGACAGGTATAAGGTGGTATCTCAGTGTAGTTTTTAAAAAGTTTTTTAATGTTTATTTATTTTTAAGAGAGAGAGAGACACACACACACAGAGTATGAGCAGGGGCGGGGCAGAGAGAGAGGGAGACATAGAATCTGAAGCAGACTCCAGGCTCTAAGCTGTCAGCACAGAGCCTCATGGTGAGATCATGACCTGAGCCAAAGTCAGACACTTAACTGACTGAGCCACCCAGGCATCCCTCAATTCCTCATTGTAGTTTTGATATTTATTTCCCTGATGATGATTGATGTTGAACATCTTTCCATGTTTCTCTTGGTCATCTGCATGTCTTCTTTGGAAGAATGTCTATTCAGATCCTCTGATCTTTAACAAAATTTTTTTAATGTCTTTATTTTTGAGAGAGAGAGAGACACAGAGTGTGAATAGGAAAGGCATAGAGAGAGAGGGAGACATAGCATCCGAAGCAGGCCCCACGCTCTGACAGAGCCCGACGCGGGGCTCGAACTCATAAACCATGAGATCACAACCTGAGCCAAAGTCAAAGGCTTAACCGACTGAGCCACCCAGGCAACCCAAACAAACATTTTTTTAAAAGATAGCATAAGTTGGGGAGATGGGCAGAGGGAGGGGGAGAGAGAAAGAAAAAGAGAGAGAAGGAGGGAGGGAGGGAGAGAGGGAGAGGAAGAGGGAGGGAGGGAGGGAGGGAGGGAGGGAGAGAGAGAGAGAGAGAGAGAGAGAGAGAGAGAGAGAGAGAGAATCACAAACAGGCTCCACACTCAGTGTGGAGACTGTTGTGGTGTTAACCTTGCCTAAGGAGACATTTCTACAAAAATATTTCTAAGGCTGATGTCAAAGAGATTTACTGCCTATTATTTCTTTTAACCGTTGTATGGTTTCAGGCCTCACATTTAGGTCTGTTTTTTATTTTACTATGTGTATGGTGTAAGAAAGTGTTTAGTTTCATTCCTTTGGATGTAGCTTACCAGTTTTTTCAGTACTATTTGTTAAAGTACTCCATTGAGTATACTTGCTCCCTGGTAATAGATTAACTGGTCATATAAATGTGGGTTAATTTCTGGGCTCTCTATCCTGTCCTGTTGATCCATGTGTTTATTTTTGTGCTGGTACGATATTGCTCTGATTACTACAGCTTGGTAGTATATCTTGAAATTTGGGGTTGTGATATCATGAACTTTGTCTTTCTCAAGATTGCTTTGACTATGTGGGGTCTTTTGTAGTTCCATTCAAATTTTAGGATTATATATTCTAGTCCTATGAAAAATGTTGGTATTTTGAGAGGGATTGCATTAAATCTATAGATTGCCCTGAGTAGTATGGACATTTTAACAAAATAAATTCTTCTAATCCATGAGCATGGAATGTCTTTCCATTTCTTTGTATCATCTTGAGTTTCTTTTATAAATATTTTATAGTTTTTGGAGTACAGGTTTTTTACTTCCTTGGTTAAGTTTATTCCTACATTTCTTTCTTTCTTTCTTTCTTTCGTTCCTCCCTCCCTCCCTCCCTCTCTTCCTTCCTTCCTTCTTTCTCTCCTTTCTATTCTTTCTCTTCTTTTCTTTCTTTCATACAGCTATAAAAGGGATTGTTATTCTTAATTTTGCTTTCTGCTCTTTTATTATTAGTGTTTAGAAATGCAGCAGATTTCCACATTTTAATTTTGTATCCTGTGACTTTATTGAATTCATTAGTGGTTTGAGTAGTTTTTTAATGGAGACTTTAGATTTTCTATTTATAGTATGTCTTCTGCAGACAGTGAACAGTTTTACTGCCTTTTTTTTTTTTTTTTACCAGTTTGGATGTTTGTTATTTCCTTTTCTTGTCTAATTGCTAAGGCTAGGACTGCTAGTACTATGATGGATAAAAGTGGGGAGAGTGCACACCTTTGTCATGTTCCTGATTTTAGATGAAAACTCTCAGTTTTTCACTATTGAGGATCATGTTAGCTGAGGACTCATCATATGTGGCCTTTATTATGTTGAGGTATGTTCCTGTAAACCTACTTTGTTGAAGTTTTATCATGAATGGATGTTGTACTTTTTCAAATGTTTTTACTGCATCTATTGAGATGATCATATGGTTTTTATCCTTTCTCTTGTTAATGTGTTATATCATGTTGATTGATTTGAAAATATCGAATCACCCTTACTTCCCTGCAATACATCACACTTGGTCACGGTGAATGATATTTTTAATGTATTGTTGGATTCAGTTTGCTAATATTTTGTTGAGGATGTTTGCATGTATGTTCATCAAGATATTGGCTGTAGTTTTCTTTTTTCCTTTCTTTCTATCTTTTCTTTTCTTTCTTTTTTTCTTTTCTTCTTTTTTATTGCAGTGTCTTTCTCTGATTTTGCCAATAAAGCTGGCTTCATAGAATGTATTTGGAATTTTTTTCCATTTTCTATGTTTTGGGATAGTTTGAGAAGAATAGGTATTAACTCTTCTTTAAATGTTTGGGGAGGGGGGCTGATCATGAAGGGGGGAGCACTTGTGGGGAAAAGCACTGGTTATTATATGAAAACCAATTTGACAATAAACTATTAAAAATTAAAAAAAAATAAATGTTTGATAGAATTCACCTGTGAAGCCCTTTGGTCCTGGAGTTTGTTGTTGTTTTTGGTTTTACTGATTCAATTTTATTGCTAGTAATCAGTTTGTTTCAATTTTTTATTTCTTCCTGATTCAGTTTTGGAAAGTTATATATTCCTAGGAATTTATTCATTTCTTCTAGGTTGTCCAGTTTGTTGGCATATAATTTTTTATAATTTCCTTTTATAATCCTTTGTATTTCTGTGATATCAGTAAAGAGAATTTTAGCTTGATTGTTTTGTTGAGTTTTTTTTGGACCTGGGAGACATTCTTGACTTGGCCATTTAAGCATGTGTCAAGATAGTGATATCAAGATGAAATTATTGCATTTGAAAATTTTAATTTCCAAGTATCACTTGCATTGGTCAAGTTTTAGCTTTACTATTTCTAGTGCCCTGGATGATTTTTCAGAGCCTCAGCCTTTGTCAGATGTAATGTTGATACCCATTCTGACTTTCCCGCCAATATATTGTGAGGAACAAAAAATTAATTACGACAATTTGCTCCCTACCCTAGAAAGAGCCATATAGTAAGAAATTACTGTTATGCAGCTTTTTCTCTATTGTCAACTATTTATCTAGCAGAGCCATTACAGCAGTAAATGAGAATCTCTAGAGATATGGTGACTAGACACATTAAATGAAGGAGCTCAAGACACAGCCCATCCCTTCTCCTGAACTTCCTGGGCATTAGTGTATTAGTTGGTCAAGATGGTCCCATAGGATGGGATCTTTATCATGTTTCTATCACAGTGCCTCGTTCAATGATGATACATGAGAACAATAAATATTGATGAGTGAGTGAGGTAATAAGTGAAATAGTTCCCTGATTTGCTGGTTTGGATCTTTTTGAGAATTAGAAAAAGGTTTCCCTTACTCCGGTCAGATTCAGTCTACTTGATTAGTAGGCAAGTACAGGATAGATTTTAATCTCATTTGTCCCCTTGGTTAGAGAATCATGTGCAAGATGCAACTTGTGTAATAGGATGTAAAGTTATAATAATCAGTAGAGAAAGAGAAAGTACTTCGTTCCATTGTTGTCTCTGAGTGTAGACACTTGGGGTACTTATCATATACTACCTCCCTGTATCATAAGCTAAGAGTGTTTATTCTCTCTGTGGATTAGACCTTGAACTTACTCAAGGCTCAATTCCTGTTCATTGTCAATACTCAGTACCTACTCAATACATGTTCCTCTGGGGCCTGTATTTTTATGTGATATTGCCAAAATAGATATTGTCAAGGTTCTTTTAGACTATCCCGTCTTTCCTCTTTTTGCTTCTCATCAACATTAAAGCTAATTCATACCAAGATTCAGTTTTAATTTGGACAGCTGGACTTATGCATGCTCTGCGAGTTTTGATAAAGAGGCCCTAGGAAGTTATTCAAGTGAAGCCTCCATTAGCAGATCAAGATTGTTGTCTGGCTTGGTCATGGGGGTGGGAGCTGGTAGGCAGAACGTGGAGTCCCGATACAGACACATTTCTTCTAGCACATCTGGAAATCACGTTAAAGAGAGAATCTCTCTGTTTCCTGCTCCTGATGATTGGACTGGAGCACAGGGCAGGTGCAGCATTCGTACTGAACAGGAGGTTAGAATTCACAAATAGGCAAGAGACAAAACTGTGGCCAGGCCAGAGGACATCTATTTTCGGCCAGAAGAAAGTCTGGGAGGTGGATATTTGTTTCTCCTTCTCTACACTGTGACACCTACCAGGCAGATTAACGTGGAAGCTGTTCTCTGTAAGCACCAGCAGAGTAATATGTAATCTCAAACACAGTGACTGAGAACTGAGAGAATGACTTTTGTTCACGTTTCTCTCTCTCTAAACCAATAATAATGTACTGATTTCCATTTAGGGGTTTCAAGTTGTGATGCAGGTTATCAAATTATTTGTCTTTAGCATAGCATGAGCCTAAAAGAGTAAATTCTATGATCTCCACTTAAAGAATGAGCCAAATGAATCTCCAAATCTTGTCTGGATTCAAACCTGGCTCTGTACAGCCCCTCAATACTATGTTCCCTTCCCTACACCATGCTGCCTTTAGTGTGCGAGTGGCCATTCTGGATTCCATAAAGGCACTTTCCTGGCCAATTGGATCATTGATTTAATTACCGTTTCAGTAACTTAGGAGTTCTTAGACAAAGGTACAGGCATAACTTACACCTTTAAAATAATTTTTTAAATTTATTTTTGAGAGAGAGAGAAATAGCATGAGCAGGGGAGGGTCAGAGAGAGAGGGAGACATTTGAAGACAGGCTCCAGGCTCTGACCTAGCTGTCTGCACAGAGCCTGACACGGGGCTTGAACCCATGAACTGCGAGATCATGACCTGAGCTGAAGCTGGACTCTCAACCAACTGAGCCACCCAGGCGGCCCAACTGACAACTCTTAAATGTAAGTTATACATAGTGACTTTCCTCTAAAGAGTATAGTGTGGAAAGTGGATAAAAAATACAACTTTACAGTGGAGAACTCTGGCAAACACTACCACAGCCAGCTGATCATGGTGAATATCAACAGAGATTACTATGTGCCCTTGGTAACACGGGATAAGAAAGACATTTTACCTCCATGGTCTTCCTTCAAAACCTTATAGCCTGAGTCTAGTCACAAGGGAAAACATCAGATAGATTCCAAGTGAAGGCCATGCTACAAAATGTCTGTCTAATATTCCTCAAAACTGTCCAGGTCATCAGGAACAAGCAAAGTCTGAGAAACTGTCATAACCAAGAGAAGTCTGAGGCATGACAACTAAATGTCATATGATATTCTGGATGGGATCCCAGAACAGAAAAAGGACATTAAGGGGAACATAAGTAAAAACGAATGCAGTATGGACTTTAGTTAATAATACTATATCAATATTGGCTTAGCAGTTGTGAGAAACGTTCCCTGTGAATGTAAGATGCTAACAGTGGAGGAAACTGGTTATGAGTTTGATGGACATTATCCATATTCTCTTCACAAGTTTTCTGTAAATAATTTTAAAATAAAAAGTTTATTTTAAATATAGAAGCTCATAATTTAATATCTACCATAATATAATAAAAAGGAGTTGACAACTCAGGAAATGGTACCTTAGAACTGCCTGTCTATATAGAGGAAAACTTGAAAGCTACCTAAGACTGTACAAAAAAAAAAAAAAAAGAAAAATCTAGATGAATTGAAGACCTACATGTGGAAAAGCAAAGTAATGAACAAATTTTAAAAATAAAAAAAATATTTTTGGTGAAAGATCTCATTGAAGTGTGGTCCCTAGACCATCCTCAGGGAACCTATTAGAAGTACAAAGTCTTGGGCTCCATCCAGCGTAATTCTGAGGTAGCATCTACCTGTCTCTATTTTAAAATGAGGACCACTGCAATAGAGTTAACTTCATTAACAAGATAGGAAAGTCAAGCTAAAATGAGAAAGATTGATAAACATGGCTATAGTAATAGTTAAAATCTGAAATATTTATTGAATCATTGTCTTAAGAAAATAGCTGACCACAGACTAACGTATGAAATATTCAGCACGGATAAATATAGAGCAGTGCTTTTCACCTGGGGTGATTTTGTCCCCTGGGGAACTGAGAGTGTCTGGAGACATTTAGGTCATCAAAGCTTCAGGAAGGCAGTCATTTAGCTGATGGAGGACAACAGGGCCGCTAACCGTCCGACAGTGCACAAATAGTCCCACACAACAAAGAACGATCTGGCTCAACATGCAAGTAGTGCTGAGTTTGAAAAACTGCGGTGTAGACAATTTCTTCAAATCATTAAGAAAATGATAATTAGCCAAGTAGTTTGTACAATTCACAGAGGAAAAAACCCCAATGACCAAAATACATATGAAAAGTGCTTCCTATAGACTCATAGGTGGGTAAATGCAAATAATCACACCCCTTATTTTGGCAAACAACAACAACAACAACAACAACAGCAACACTGAGTCTTACAACATCGTGTGTATTAGCTGCTTACTGCTGCTATAACCGATTACCAAAAACTCAAACTCACTGGCTTAAAACAACACAAATACATCATCTTACGATTCAGGAGGTCAGTCTGAGCTCAAGGTCGTTCTCACTGGGTGAAGGTGAAGACGTCAGCGGGACTGGCTGCTTCTGGAGGCGCCTCCTTGCCTTGCCCAGTTTCTAGCGGACACCTGCATACCTTGCCTCGTGGCCCTTTCCTCAATGTCAGCAGCAGCTTCAGATCTCTGACTCTCTGAACTCTGCTTCCATCCTCACGTCTCCTTCTCTGTCCCTCCCAACTATTTATAAAGGACTCCTGTGATGCCATTGTGCCCACATGGGAGGGGGAGGTGCAGGATTATCTCCCTGTCTCTACATTTGCAAAGTACTTTTGGCAGTGATAAGGTCACCTGTTCACAGGCTTCAGGGACCTAAATGTGGACATCGTTGAAGGGCCATCATGCAGCTTACCTAATCAGGCCGTGAGGAGAATGTAGGGAAGTGGGGCACTTTTACTTTGGAAGTGTTGATTGGTACCACTGTCCTGGAGCGCAACTGGGTATGTTTAGTAATGTTGAAGAACATCTTTCAACTTGACAACAGCATTTCTTAGTGGTTATGTCTGAAGAACTCTTACAGCACAAGAAGAAGGGCACCACACAGAAGACAAAGAGAAGAGCATTAATTGTAGCAGGGGTAGTACAAAAGTGAGAAACTAACCCTAATCACCTCTCAGTTGTAAGGTTAACTCAAATCGAGATATCAATGAACTAGAGGATTTTTTGCATCAACATGCATGAATCTATAAACTTAAAGTCGAGGAGGGAAAGGAAAGGATAAATGTATTCGAATACCGTGTATGTAAACTGTATTCCTATGGATTTATACATACACAGGAGAGATGCAAAACTTGCCTAACTAAGCATGACTTCCTTATACCAACTTTACAGTGGAATGTAAGCCTGAGGAGTGAAGGCTGAGGAAGAGATAGAAATGTGGCTTTAGGTATTTCTTTAACTGTTCATCTAGATATTTGTTTTAAGAATTAAAACCACAGAGAAATCCGAAGCCAATATGGCAACATGTTAATGTTTTTAAAATTTCAGGAGTGAGGCTACACATGTGTGATAGAATTTCACAATGAATGTTTTTAACTCTCAGAACACCCGGGGCCCAGAAGAATTCATTTTCCTATGGTTATATCTTCTAGAGAGTTCTAGTTATTGTGGCAGAGCCAGCGATTTTTTTTTTACCTTTTTGTCCTGAAAACCCATTTACTATGATTTTGATTCATGAGAATCATTTCCTTGGAGCTTCATCACCCTAAAAGGAGAAGCTAATCTAATTTCTGCTAGAAGGTGCCTAACTTCTAAACCTTGTGTACTTGCTTTGCTTTTTTCCCATCAACCACTCAAATATCTGCTCTAGCTTTCACTTCCTATGATTTTATGTAAGTCACGGAACAGTTCTGAGATTCGATTTCCTCACCTAGGACATGATGGCACTAGACTTAAGAGGGTCTTTTAAGAGCCTTCGAGTTTTAAAATTCTGGTTCTCTGTAGTTACTTTGATTTTTTCATCTACGAGCATTCTTGCCAGCTATGTTGTTGTCGTCCTCTAGTGTTATCTACTAGATCTGAAAGAATTGCTTTGGAGAACACAGACCTCTTAGTTGGTTCTTAAGGGAGCATTCAAAAACATTCAGATTCTTAAGGACTTGAAACAGCACTAATATGACTACACTACTACCAGAATTCTAGTAATAGAGTGCTTCAAAAATCTAATTTTAAGAAATGAGGTGAGGGGCGCCTGGGTGGCTCAGTCGGTTAAGCATCCAACTTTGTCTCAGGTCATGATCTAACAGATCTTGAGTTTGAGCCCCTCATCGGGCTCTGTGCTGACAACTCAGAGCCTGGAGCCTGCTTCCAATTCTGTCTCCCTTTCTCTCTCTTTCTGCCATTCTACTCTCGATCTTTCTCTCAAAATCAAATAAAACATAAAAAAAATGAGGCGAAAGAAATGGCCCTACTCTCTTTTCTAATATTTCAGGATTTTAAGGTTCAAGGGCTCATTCAATATTGGGGGTTCTATAGCTTATCAAGAGTTCCCATCTTTCTTAGGAACACGCATAAATTGTATGCAAAGAGTGTGGTTGGTTTACCCTGCCAAAGACAGAGGGCAAGATGAGTCACAACTCTATTCTCAAAGAACTTGCATTGCTTATTTCAATTTACCTTCCAAATAACTTAATTCTAAATTATTATGTTCCTTTTACTATTGAGAGAACTGGGGTTATGGTGAGAAGGGGGTTATATTACTGGGGTTTGGTCATTGGAAGAGCCAAGATTTAAATTCCAAATTCACATAGTTTTCTACTCAATTGAAATGCCTCTCTTTTCATTAATATGAAATATAATAGCAAGGAAAATCTTGATGAGTTAAAGGAATTACAAATTGGAGCAAGCCTTAAATTTGTTATTATTAAGCCAAATTTCCTATTTGGAGCTTTTTTAGGGATGATGGAAGGAAGATACCTTGCTAAGTAACTGGCTAAAATGTGTTTGTTTGGTCAGCAGCTCTACTTAATTTATTAAAAATGGACAGATAGTATGATTCTGTGTATTTTGTGCTGTGTAACAATTATTCATGTATGTTTAAAAAGTTATCTTGCATGCTGTTTGGTTATTTGCATGGAGATGTGAAAACCAGGATTGATCAGATGGAAGGGGGGGGAAGGCAATTAGTGTATAACAAACTTTACTTGTGCTTTTTGTAGCTGTGGTTAAACTGATTAATTGGCAGGTGCAGAGAGGGTAGACTGGATGTTCTGTCTTTGAGCAGGCCGATTTGTGGATCAAAAAAACAATTTGGGTTGTTTTATGGATGAATTTTATGGCCTCCCACCTGAAATTTCAGCCGCAACCTATACACACGCAAGGAGTCTGCCTCAAGCAGCCTCCCCCAGAGTGTGGGGGTACCTGTGCCTTGGTGAGGACACACTTGCGTGGTTCCCCTCTTGTGTCATTCTAGGTACTACCCTGTACTCTGCACACGCAGGTGAGGGGAGGTGTGAGAGGTTCCTGGATGACTTTCCACTTAGACCAATTTGAAATGATCTTATAAAGGCCACTGGGAAGGAAAAAATGGGGTGGTAGAATTGGTCACCATTTTAGGGATGCGAGGAACCTGACCAGTCAATAGAGTGCCTCTGGTACAGGTGAGGGGGAGCCCAGAGAGTTTGGTGCTTTGGAGGCCTGGAGAGGCTGAGCTGGAACTGCAAATGCCCCAGGGATCAAACTGGGGGTGGCCATGGAGACCTCATCATGGGGCAGAGTGTGGCCATCAGGGATTTTTTTTAAATTTAAATTCAAGTTAGTTAACATACAGTGTAGTATTGGCTTCAGAAGTAGAACCCAGCGATTCATCTCTAACATAGGACACCCAGTGCCCTCCTTAATGCCCATCCCCCATTTAGCCCATCCCCCCCCCCCAGCATCCCTCCGTTTTGTTCTGCGTATTTAAGATACCAGGGGTGATGCCAGAACTGAGGTGTTGCAGGAGCTCAGGAGTGGGATGTTTTTTGTCTGCATCAGGGACCAGCTGATGGTATCTCCTGCCTCCTTCAACTTGAAACATGTACAATTGGAAATAATTTTAAAACTTGTAACCTCAACCTGTAGAAATCAAAATCTTATGAGCACAGACAATTCTCTACTACCTAATATTGTAAAAATGTATCCAAATATCTCAATGTTGTTAGAATTTTTAATTCAGTACTTAAAAATTCAGTTTGGTGTTTTAAAGACCATTATTCCTGAATGCTGGAGAACTAACAGAGTTTTTCACTTGGAGAACACCAAGGAGTGTCCAGTTAAGTGGAAATCTTCTGTTTGATATTGTTATGCCCAGATCACAATATCGTCCCCCAAAACCAGAGACCATCAGGGAGACCAAGTCACGCATGCAAAAAAGCAAAGGGCAGTTTTATTACGGGCTTATGCTGGCCGGGCCTAAGCTCGGGCTCACAGACTTCACCAGCGCAGTGGATCCGTGCTGAGAGCCCTGAACAAGGGCTGAGCAGGGTTTTTATGGGGTTTAGGGAGGGGGAGTCACAAGAAATTGTGACATAGGTACAGTGATCCAATCATTATTATACAGTATTATTGACAGCAGGTTTAACCATTCACATTGTCTAGAGTATTCATTACTTTTGGCGGGATCCAATTACAACATTTAGAGTACCTTTAAAATCAACCAATTACAGGGCGAGCCTAAGGTCTTGTTCGGCGACTCTCGGGTTAACTTTAACATGAGGTAACAGGGTCCTATCTAAAGTTCCCATCTGCAGGCCTCCCCCTTAGGAACGTGGAAAGTGGTAGCTGGCCTTCCCTGACTGGGCGTTGGGAAGGTGGTCTCTCTTGCTCTAGGCATGTGTAACTGCCTGTTAGTTTCGGGGAACTGAAACCTCGGCCTTCTAGATCAGAGGGGGAGCTTAAAGCCTGTCATGGAGTCTGTTTGGTTTAGACTTGTGTCCTTACAATATCAAAAGCTGCATTTCCAAAGGTATAAGAGATCCTAGGGTCTCCTTTGCCACACTGTTATGTCCATGGGCTGCTGTCTGTCTACAAGTTACAAGGTGCCTTCATATCTTTTCAGTGCAAATTCTCTCTCAGATGTATCACTGCGCATCTTCTAATCCGTCTTCCTGTCGGAAGTCCTGCCCCACCTTCATATGACACAGGCACCAGGATTCAGCCCGTATAACTCTCTGCTGCAAGTACTTCACCATGTTCCCATTTTCTTCCGGAGAAAGTCCAAACTCCCTAATCTTGCCTGCACGGTTTTTAAAGAGATGAGTCCTGTGTGGTTCTCTTTCCGTATCTGTTGTTGTAAAAGCCACTTACATTTTGTCTAGCCCTCCTTACCTTACCCTCTAGCATCTGACCAGACAGCGCATGATGTTTTGTCTCTAGGCATTTCCAAATGCTCTTCTCTCAACCCTGTGCTATCTTTCCTTAAACATACTTTTTCCCTGCACTTTATTCACAGGTGGGCCAAGGTTCTCTCTTAATTGAGTTGTAATCCCACTTACAAGCAACCGCACACAGGAAACTCCTTCATTAGGTAGCCTATCTCATCAGGCATGAGCAAAAATCCCAAAGAAAGAGGTTGTGACCTTGAGTGATGACACAGTGTTTTGACAGTGTCTTGACTGGGTGTGTTTTGGCTGCGGAAAAGCCTCCTAGTAGAGCAAATTCTGACCTTAGAAATGTGTCCTGAGGGAAGCTAAGGAAAAAACAAATTGCAAGACCCATGCAGGTGAAACATTTTAAGTATTCTTGCCCAAACCTCGAGTCACTGGTAAGAACTGATGAGATCCCGTATCAGCCTAGCGGCCGGTGTGACAGGAAGGTGATCCCTTTAGCCGTCTGTGATTAAGTCCCACAGTTCATTTTGGGGGATTCAAAATGAAGCAATGGCTGCCGTTACCACTGAGAAAAACATAATGCAGGAAAATGAGAATTTGAGTTGTCACTGCATTCTAAACTCAATCTCCTTCCCCATGACCTGTGCCCCTCACGATTCTTGAACCACTAGGTAGGTGGTACCTGGCTGGTTGGCTTCAGCTTCTCTCTTAATTAATGAGATTGATGACATTTACCGCATCAGAATACTGCGAGGATAATTTAGGAAACATTAATATAACAGTTGCACAGTCCTTGACCTAATAAATGATCACAAAGTTTTATTTCTCTCTCTTGCTACCGTATCTTTACAGGACTCTGTATTGTCCCAGCATCTAAGGCAGGAAAACGGTCCCTGATTGTTAGAAGGAAAAAGATTTTTTTTTTCTCATTCTTTTCCTACTGTCCTTTGAGGCATACATCAGAAGGCAAGTGAGGTTTCATCTGTGAAGCTTTTTCTGATCTTATCGGTATAATTTACCATTTTCTCTTTTGTGTGCTTCTGTAAACCCATATGTCATTAAGTCATTTGCCACCTACTACGATGTAAGGCACCTCAAGGCAGGGCTTATGTCTTATTTTCTTATGTTCTTAGCATATTATATCTTGGGATATAGTAGTTAGTGTATGTGTCTGGAGTGAGTGAAGAATGAGTGAGTGAGCGAGGTCACGGTTAGCGAACAATGCATTTACAGAAAGGACATATGCATTCCCAGACAGAAGAGCATTCATCTCTTAGGGTGACAGCTGCCCACAGCAGGGTCCGAGGGGTCTCTCTCTGTGCCCACAGTGCTGTAACCCCCGTAGCCAGGGCCACAGACAGTGTCTTATCACTCATATAGGCTTTGCCCATCCCAAGCTCACACAGGTCACGCTACCAGAAAACTGAAGGAGAAGGTAAAACATCAGAGTCATAGGACATTTTCCTGTCCTGGCATTTCCTTTCCTGGCATTTCCTGTCCTGGCATTTTCCTTGCTCTGCCTTGATTTGGAGCTTCATAAGCTAAAGTATTTGGGACCTCAACTAAATGTGTGTGACCAGGCTCTCTCCATATACCTCTGTGAAGTGGATTCTGTGATGGAATTTCTAGATCTCCCTGCAGGGGGAAAGGACTTATGTTCCCAGCTCCCAGGAGCGTTGCCAGCAGATAATACCTTAGTGAAAGAGACCAGCTTTTCCCAAAGTCACACCCTCTTCCCAGGTCAGTTTATCTGCAGTTACTGGATGAGGCAAGGCTCTAGTGGCCCGGACGCCTCACCCCAACGAGGGACACCTCTCTTGAGATAAAAGGACTATCTCAATTTCAGATCTCCATGGACAGCAATCGAAGCCTCCAGTAACACTGCATTGTAACCAAGTTCCTCCTCTGCGCAGTCCTGCCTGTCGCCCTTTCGTCTTTGCTGTTGCAGGAGTATCACCTAGTCTACTCTCTGTGTGCTCCTCATCTCAGCTCTTCTGGGGATATACCCTGTGACGGTGGGTGCCAGGAACGGTCTAAGAAAGAAAGAGGATGTCGAGGGGACATTTGGGATTCAGGTCCCTCTCTACCTGGCTGGCCGCAGGGCCCCCATTTAGATCACAGATAGTCCCTGGTGTATAGCCGGCTGTTTGCTCAGACTTTCACCCTTGGTGAACTGGATGGTACTGGACTGGGCAGGAAATACAGGAGCAGGGGCTCTCTGTTCACACAATGTGATAGGAAATGGTGTACAATATACACTACGCAGCGTGTAGGATATGCTATAAGGACAGTGAAATTACATAGCTGTTGCTAAATATTATTGATACTTAGAAAAAAGTGAGAGAAGTCTGAGGCTGGTCATCAGCAATTGTAAGCTTCGTGTGGGATGTGGAAGGGACGTGGGCGCACCCAGGGCCTCCCTCACTTCCTGTAGCTAGAGGGCAAATGAAGCTGGGGACCAGACCCAGGTGTTACCAGATGAGTAACAGAGCTCCCCGGAAGTTCTGTTGGAAATTTCAACGCAGGCAAGTGAGCTATGACAACATTGTTGCCTCTTTTGGGGAGGAATTGGACACTGACGTATGGGATGGGACATCTGAGTTGAGGAATCCAAAGATCTCAGATATTTAGACTCCTGTAACCCCTTTGTGCCTGGTGACATGGCTCGTAGTTCCTTGTTCAGGGGTGGGGCTCCTTGCTTGAAGAGGATGCTGGGTTCTCTGCCCCCGGGGATGACCTGTGATGATCCTGCCTCTAGCTCCCTTTCAGGTCAGAAGCTCAGTGACCAGGATGCAGTCACAACAGAACGTAGCTGGAGTCATGCTAAGCCTGAGAAGGGAGGGGAGACAACATATTCCAAAGGAGTTAAGAACCTAGCCAATGTGTTAGGAGCCAAGGAGCTGTGCATATGTAAGGACTGGATTTTGGGTGTGCTCAATATGGGGGCAAGAATGGCAAAAACTTTTATATGGTGTTGTTTCCGAAACGTCTATGAACCAAGAGGCAGAAACCCAAGTGTACCACTCATCATGAGTCCTAGTGATTCCCTTGGGAGAATATGTGCTTCTTATATGCAAAATTATGGATTCTGAGGGTTTAGACATGTTAGTTGTCTAAAGTCAAACCCTTCCAAGTGGAGAGATCTGGCAAGATTGTCACTGAACTATAAGCTATGGCCCCCACCTGGACACTGTAAATTCCTCTTGCTCAGGAAAGAACACGAAACACAGTCACCTACTTGGAAGAGATGCTCAGTGACCATCAGGGGAAGAAAGGGATACTGTTACATGGGGGCAGGGAGGAATACGTTTGTTGAGCAAGTGTGCACTTGGGCACCTTTGGTATGCCTTTGCCCAATGTTCATGGCAAAAAGACAAAACAACAGTCTTGGCCCCAAAGTGTGGTTGTGGTCAGGAACTCAGGTCTTCGGGAATGCAAGTGCCAATAATGTCACAAGATCTGTCACTGAGATAAGCAGAGGTGTTAGCTGAGGATGGAGGAAACTCAGAATCGACTGTGAAGGGGGCAGACGGTCGGTATCTGTTGTGACTTCAAGACCAGCTGCACCAGGAGGGGCCATATTTTTCCTTTTCTCAGCTTTTTTTTTTTAGGAAGAGAGGCCCCCTGGGATCCTTTAATATCTTCTCCCAGAGCTAATGAATTAAGTATTGCTTTTAAACTCCAACACAGTTAACATACAGTACTATGTTAGTACCAGGTGTGCAGGGTAATGATGCAACAATTCTGTGCATTGCTCAGTGCTCGTGATGTGTGTGCTCTTCATCCCCTTCGCTTGTTTCACCCATCCCCCACCTGCTTCCCCTCTGGGAACCGTTTGTTTTCTATAGTTAATGGTCTGGGCTTTTTGTTTGTTTGTCTCTCTCTTTTTTCTTTGTCCATTTGTTTTGTTTCTTTCCATATATGAGTGAAATCAAATGGTGTTAATCTTTCTCTGACTGATTTCACTTAGCATTATATCCTCTAGATCCGTCCATGTTGTTGCAAATGGCAAGATTTCATTCTGTTTTTACGGGTAAGTAATATATTCCATTGTATGTGTATATATGAGATCTTTGTCCTTTCATATTTCAGGGGACACTCGGGTTGCTTCCATAATTTGGATATTGTAAGTAATGCTGCAATAAACATAGGGGTACATATATCTTTTTGAATTGATGTCTGTTTTCTTTGGGTAATTACCCAGTGGTAGTATTATTGGATCGTATGACAGTTCCAGTTTTAATTTTTTGAGGAAACTCTTGTTTTCCACAGTGGCTGCATCAGTTTGCATTCCCCCCAGTAGTGCACGAGGGTTCCTTTTCCTCTACATCCTCACCAACACCTGTGGTTACTTGTGTTTTTGTTCTTAGCCATTCTGGCAGGTATAACGTGATCTATCTCTCCTTCTAGCTTTCATGTGCAGTTCCTTGATTAGTGATGTTGAACATGTTTTCATTGTGTCTGTTGGCCATTCTACATCTTCTTTGGAAAAATGTCAATTCATGTCTTCTGCCCATTTTTAAATGAGTTATTTGTATTTTTAGTGTTGGGCTGGACAGGTCTTTATATATTTTGGATATTAATGCCTCATTGGATATATTATTTGCAAATATCTTCTCCTGTTCAGTAAGTTGTCTTTTTGTTTTGTTGAATAGTTTCCTTTGCTGTGCAAAGGCTCTTTATCTTGGTGTAGTCGTATTAGGAGAATTTTGCCTTTGTTTACCTTGCCAAAGGAGACCTATCTAGGAAGATGTCTTGGTGGCTGATGTCAGAGATTACTGCCTGTGTTTTCTTCTCGAAGTTTTATGGTTTTGGGTTTCACATTTTGATCTTTAATCCATTTTGGGTTTATTTTGTGTGTGGTTGTTTCATTTTTTCTCACGTAGCTTTCCAGTTTTCCCAGCACCATTTATTGAAGAGCCTGTCTTTTCTCCATTGTATGTTCTTGCCTCCTTTGTCACAGACTAACTGACCATATACGCATGGGTTAGTTTCTGGGCTCTCTGTCCTGTTCTATTGATCTGTGTGTCTGTTTTTGTGCCAGTACCATACTGTTCTGATTACTACAGTTTTGTAGTGTATCTTAAATTCTGGGAATGTGATACCTCCTGGACTTTATGTAAAGAGCTGGGCTTGAGTACTGCAAGGGGTTCAGGGGCTGGAGGGACTCCCCTGGAACCAGATTGTCTGTCAGGACTGAAGGTCTTATTTTCCCAGCTGCTGGGAGTGCTTCCAGCAGACAGCTCTTAGCTCTTACAGCCTTCTTTGAGAAGTGCCTAGATGGAAAGTGTTGTGTGATCCAAAGTTGTTCCTATTATGGGCCGGGCCATGTCTAATGCCTGGTTGAAGCAAGGCTGCAAAGGCTCCCACTTGAAACACTGCAAAAAAGCTAACCTATCTTGAGGACTCCTTATAATATCAGCTTAGGACTTTTTTGAAACTGCATTGCAGTCCAACCTGTCCCTCTGCTTTATTCCTCCTCTTTCCTTTCCCTTCCACAGATATTGTTCCAGGAATATTCCTAATACATTGTTTTTCTAGTATGGTATAGTTGACACACACGTGGCATTAGTTTCAGGTGTGCGGCTTAGTGACCTTAGAGGTTTATTTGCCATGCTCTGCTCACCCCAAGTGTAGCTATCACCTGTCCCGTTACGTCGCTACTACAGTATCATTGATTAGATTCCTATGCTCTGCTTTTCCTTCCTGCGACTTCCTCGTTCCATCACTGGAGGCCTGTATCTCCCTCTGCCCGTCACCCCTGCCCCGCTCGCCTCCCTTCTGGCAGGCATCTGTTTGTTGTCATATTTATAACTCTGAGTCTGCTTTTTGTTTGTTTATTTTTGTAGATTCCATTTCTTAGTGGAGTCATTTGGTATTTATTGTCCCATTCTGACTTATTTCTCTTAGCATAATACCCTCTAGGTCCATCCATGGTCGCAAATGGCACAATCTCCTTTTTGATGGCCGTGTAATGTTTCGTTGTATATATATACCACCTTTTCCTTACCATTTGTCTCTCGATGGACACCTGATAAAATTTTTGCATGCTGATCTTCATTACTACCTGTTAATGAACCCAGCCTACAATGCCAACTCAATGTAATGATTGGACTGTTATGTTATTTCTTTGGATCTTTGTCCTTATCTGGTAACATAGCTAGCCTTTGGGTAGCCACGTTTCTCTGGCCAGCCCCAGTGCTGAAGACCTTGTTTCTTGTTTGGCCACAGTGACCTGAACTTGGGCTTTTACATCAGTCAAAAGCACATGCCTTCCCACCACGCTCCATCATCCTCGAGGAGTATTTCCCAACCTCCTCGGCTCATCACTGGTCCTCCCAGAGCAGTCCTCCTGAGGCCTCAGACTGGTCACTTACTTCTGGGACCTTCTTTTGTGACTCAGCCTTCTTCATCAATCTTCTGTTTCTGCTTTGATCTTAGGGTCTCGGGCTTGGATGTAAAGAGAAGACTGAATTCTGTTCTCTCGCAGCCCATATGGATTCTGGTGTCTAGGAGGAGGCTGGGGAAACGTCACCACATGGAAATAAAGACAAGTCTCCACAGAAATAGCCTTTACTACATGGTGATTTGCAGACTGACAGTGTCAAGGAAATAGGAAGCAACCATTTAAGCTGTAACCATCACAAAACAAGCTATAATTTTGGAAACTGACACGTGGAGGGGTGTTATATGGTAACAATTACAATCAGGAAACTGGTGGTCAGAATGGAATGAAAGCAAAGAGGAATGCCTTGAAAGAAAGGGTCATGTGTTGGTCCCTGCAGAAAATCGCATGGCTGACACAGCTAGCCAGAAAGGGCTCATTATCAATGTTTAACTAAAAGTGTCCTGTTCAGAGCACCAGTCTCAGACAGACAGGAGATATTATGCATATATTGTAACTTTATAAAGCTGAAGTTGAATTCAGAGCACAAATTTTTAGTACTAAAATAACAAATAAATTTTCTTTCTTTGGACTTCATAAAAAAATGTATATTATCCATGCTGTATCTGCAGAACCTAGAAAGTATCTGTTGCATAGTAAGAATGTAACAATTTTACTGCTATTAGAATCCATTCTGAAATCTATGCTTTCTATGAGAAACTCACCTTAAATACTTTAAAGAGTTACAAGTAGGTTAAAAGTAAAAAGATAGAAGAGCTATGCCATGCATATATTATGCCATGTATATACTAGTAGTAAAAAAAATGGCTGGAGTAGCTATATTAATATCAGAAAATGTCAACTTTAGAGCTTAGGAAATTAACAGAAATAAAGAAATATATTAAATAGCGACAAAAGGGTCAATTCACCAGAAACACGTAACATGTCTAAATGTACATGCCTCTTAGAAGAACATGAAGTGAAAGTTGATGGAACCGAAAGGTGAAATGGATAGATCATATTCACAGAGTTGAAGACTTTCATTCCATTTTCGAAATAATCAATAGAACGAGTAGAGAGAAAATCAGTAAAAAGGTAATAAACTTGGATCTAATTGAGATTTATAGACCACGCTGCCTAACAAAAGCAAAATACACATTCTTTTCAAGTTCAAATGAACACTTACCAAGAATTACCATATCCTGCTTCATAGAACAAATTGTAGGAATTTTTGAACAATTGAAATCTTAGAAATTTGTTGTCTAATCTTTTTGGCTTGTAGGTGGTCATGTTTGTGTTCATATGACATTTTCCCTGTATGCATCTGTGCATCCAAATTTCTCCTTCTTCTAAGGGCGCCATCAAATTGGATTAGGGACCCACCCTATTATAGAATGATCTCATTCTAATTATATTTCCAGAGACTTTATTTCCAAATGAGGTCACATTCTCAAGTAGTGGGGGCTAGAATTTCAGTATATGAAATTAGGCGGTGGGGGGGGGGGCACAATTCAATCCATGACAACTTACATTATAAATTAAAACCTTACTTTTTCTATAAAAAAGAAACCAACAACCTAATTTTCTACCTTAAGAAGGTCAAAAAAGAAAAAAAGGGAAAGGAAAGCAATAAGGCAATATAGGTAAGAGCAGAAGTCAGTTAGAATAAAAACAGAATCACAATACAGAAAATCAATGAAACCAAAAGCTTATTTTTGAAATGGTCAATGAAATTGCTATACCTTTAGTCAGATTCACAAAACAAAAGAGAAGATGCAAATTACCATAATTGAGAATGTGAAAGGATATCTATGCAGATCTCACAGGCATTAAAAGGATAATAAGAAAATGTTAAAACATTAATAAGAACATATTAATAAAAAAATACTCCCAATGTTACAAAATATTAGAATTCCAACCATGTAAACTTGATGATTTCAATGAAATGCAGTCATTCCTTGAAAGCCGCACACTACCCAAACTCACCAAGAGTAGATAGCCTGAAAAGAACGTGTCTACTAAAGAAATTGTACAGTAAAATAGTCAAAGAAATCCTCCAAAAGGAAACTCTAGGCTCAGATGACTTCACAGGCAGAGAAGAAAAGGCAAAGTCTGCACGATTGGTAAGGAGGTCCCCTAGGTTGGAGGCCTTCTTTATTAATTGGTCTGCCTCTGTGGTTTACCGGGGCAGAGTCTGCAGTGCCCGAGTCACTGGAGAAGTCCTGAAGTTCTGACATCTGGTGGGGAAGAATGAGGATCTGTTTACCGGGAGAACCGTCTCCCCTTTCTACCCCGCTCTAGATAGGAGAGACCTCAAAATTCCTTCCTCAGGTGATCCTGAGCTGCCTTCCAAGGGTCTACATGGGTCTGTATCTGAGTGCACCTCTATGCCCAAGAGTTGTTTCCAGAAAACACAGACCCAGTTGGATAGTCTTAGAAGATTCCTAGAGGAGTCCACGCTGTGCAGGAAGACCTTTGCAGGGCAGAAAGGAGGAGGGGTGAGAAGAGATGAAGAGGGGAAGGGCCGGCTTTAAGTGGGAGCCAGAGGGTGGGGGCCTGACTCTTCTCTTTGCGCTGCCATTTTCTAGTAGGGATTTACAAGGAGTTTGAACATTCTAAATTTGAACCTGCATATTATAAAGTTGTATTTTTTAGGGTGGGGAGATAAAATGCACGTTATTCAGGCGTTTGTTAGCTTGACGAATAAGCTTGACATTAAACACCTAGACGTGTGGTAAATGGGATCCGCCTGTTATGCTGAGCCCCTCCGTGTAAGCACTAGGGTGGGGGAGGGGCTTATTTGCTACTATATTCTGAACACCTAAAACAATGCTTGGCACAGAGCCACAGTCAATAATCATTTCGAATTAATGAATGTGTAGATGAATGAATGCGTTTAGTCCTTACAACATACCTGGAAAGATCCTAGCTGAGAACAAAGTGGCAATGGTAAGTCATTGACACAGTGGCTAGTTTGGTCATGATTTGAGAAGAAAAATCCTTTAGGAGATTAGACATAAGCAATGTCTTATTACCTGCTCTGCTGGCTTGTGTAGAAGTCAAGTCTACAAACACATCTCAGATGAGCGTCCTGACCCCAGTGGGCTGCCACATGCTATGTTTCAAGAATACTAACTTAGAGGTGCCTGGGGGGCTCAGCTGGGTTAAGCCAACTGGGTTAAGCCTGACTTCCACTCAGGTCACAATCTTGTGGTTCATGAGTTGGAGCCCTACATTGGGCTCTCTGCTGTCAGAACAGAGCCTGCTTCAGATCCTCTGTCTCCTTTTCTCTCTGCCCCTCCCCTGCTGGTGCACATTCTCTGTCTCTCTCAAAAGAAATAAGTAAATTTTAAAAAATAAAAATAAAAGAATACAAGCTTAGCCCTTTCTTTGGAACTCAAGACATCCTCCATGGGCCCCAACCATGAGATGATGGGGCAGTGACTCAGATAGCTTCTCCGCCTGCCAGGACCTTACTCTGTATTTGTCATGTTTGCCCAGGAGATGTTGATTCTCAGGAAGGACTTTGATTCCAGAATGATGTCTGAACTTTTAGGAATCTCAGCTCTGACATAACTGATGGTATTCTTAGAAAAAATTAATTGGAGAACAAAGTGTGAGATCTAGTAGTGGTAGAACCTGTTTGCCCCCCTACTGATAGAAATTCTCCATCTACTATTTGAATTTAATTGAAACAGCTTTTAAAAAGTTTTCCAAACTCCCTATGTTCCTGTAACACAAAGTCATGGTTATTATTCAACTTCAAGATGAATTATTTTCAGCCATTCTTTATATCAGGGGGAGGATACAGCAAACAAGCAATTTAATTATTTGAAAGAAGGTTGGCGCAGTTAAACTTTTCCTACAAACACTACACTAGAAGAGCAGAAGGACAGAAAGTGACGTATTAACTGTTTGCCATTCAAATGGCTCATTGAGTCTCCAACAATCATATGCTACAAATAGGATATTTATATCACATGTGAATTTAGTGCCTAGAAAAGCATTAGTGGTAAACTTTCCCATGGCTCATTGGCTTATGGTCCTTAATGATTAAGCTACAAGGGAATAGTTACTTCACCAATACCTCATTTATCTTCTGTCTTCCTCCTTCATTCTGTTAATTCCATTCTTAAATAAATGGCAGTGCCCACCACGTCTTTTTAAATGCAACTAACTGCTAAATAGAGAACAGTAAAGTAAAACAAAATACACTTATAAATAGATGTGTGATTGTTTACATTGGCTTTGAGTTGAAAATCACATCTCTGAAATAAGACAAGCAGACGTAAGATATTGAATCCTGAATAGCATAATAATTAACATATAATTAGGCCAGTATACACAGTACCGAGCTATAGAATTGTTATTATTTGATTAAAGCCTTTTGCCTTGACCAGACATGTTTATTACAGGACATTGAAAAACCCATTTAGATTTCCAATGCATTTCTCTAACCATCAACATGGAAATATGAAGAATACAAGGTACAAAGTGTTAAATACATGAATGCACTGATACACAGATATATTTGTACTAAAGGTCCCTGGGGTAAAAGAAAAATTCATCTAAAATTGGCTTTTAAATTTACATGTGCTCAGTGGCATAATTAATGAATGAGTTGATAATTTTCCTAATTATTACCCAGGGTTCGGTCTTTAGCGCACTTTGTGATCTCTGTGTGCGTGTATGCGTGTGTGTTTATTGCTAGAGTATTGTATAAGTACATTCATTACTGCATTTGTAACAGATATTAGACATACAAAATTTTTTTTCCTAATCTGTTAATCCATTTTTCTATATATTCTGCTTCCTTAACCAATCTTTAAGTGTGCCTACTGAATTTTTAATTTATGTTGTCATTTTTATTTTTTTAATTTATTTAAATTCAAGTTAGTTAACATACACTGTAGTATTGGTTCCTGGAGTAGAACCCGTGATTCATCACTTACATATAACACCCAGTGCTCATCCCAGCAGGTGCCCTCCTTAAGGCCCATCCCCCACTTAACCCATCCCCGCACTCCCCTCCCCTCCAGCAACCCTCAGTTTATTTGCTGTCTTTCGGAGTCTTTTATGGTTTGCATCCCTCTCTATTTTTGTCTTATTTTTCCTTCCATTCCCTTATGTTCATTTGTTTTGTTTCTTAAATTTCATATATGAGTGTAGTCATATGATCCTTGGGTTTCTCTGACATTTCACCTTGCATAATACACTCTAGGAATCCCCCTCCCCCTCCCGCAGGCCCTGTGGCACTTGGATTATGAGGAAGTAGCCATCACTCAGAGGGTCCCCAAAGAAAGTCTCTTTTGAGTGACTCAAGTTTTAGAGGTGGAGGAAATCTCATAGAAGAGATTGAGGAAGTAGGGAGTTTTGTTGACGCCAGCTGGAGCATTCCAGAGAGCAGGAGGGGAAGGTGAGAGAGCTTGGCAGGAGTGAAAATCTGTGTCAGGTTATGGATGTACAGAGCCCCATGCGGAAAATGTCCTACCGTTAATCATGGCATGGGTGGCTTGGCCACCTAGTGGTGATGGAGATAATGAGGGGGGAGGAATCAAAGGGTCTGTCCTGGTGGCCTAAAGGAGAGGTGAGTAGTCTGTTCTAAGTTCAGTATCCTTCTCACACCTGGTCTTTTGTGCCGCTGTGGTCGGTGGGGCCAGTGACGTGGCTACAAGGACTCTACCAAGACAAGCACCGCCCTGGGGCTCCCTTGCGTCCGGTCCCTGTCGGCCTCTTTTACTGACTGAAGTAAGTGGTGTAGTTTCTCCAAGTTTGCCACCCACTCTGAAGCTTCTGTCCACTTGACCGTGGCCTGGATCTGCCTCTGATGAAATGTGTGGACCTCATTTCCCTCACATACAGAAGGAGGACTTTGGCCTCCTTTGTTGCTTCTCAAACTTTTCCACCACACATGTCCTGGAGAAACCTGCAAAGGGTGCCTGAATCAACTTAGCATTGATCCCATTTTCACTTCACATTTGATACGAAGTTTAAGTGGGAAATAATATTAGCCCATGGAGCGTGATCATTCCTCAACACCGTAAGTGGGCTTTGCATTTTCTGCTGCAGAGAACCATGACAACTCAGAGCCATGGTGGCACTGCCTGTATTTCCCCTCTTCTGTCTCAGAGAAGTTGCTGGAGCCTTCATTTTCCTACCTTATGGGTTTTTTTTTTCCTAGAGCATAAGACACAAGCTGATGAATGGTGACCACTCTGTCTGTGAACATCAGAGCGTGTGGTGCGGCCTGTTCTAGGTGTGGGAGGGGATAACGTAGCGGAATAGACACATGGGCCAGGAGAGACAGGTGTTCCCCCCAGTCTCGGAGGACGGGGTTCGGGCCCCGTGCATAGTGCAGACCTGGGCCCATTCCTGGCTGCACACAGAAGAGACTGTGATGCACATCACAGGCTTTAGCCTTGGTCTGGGGGTTCCGGTACAGGGAGATTCCCATGTCTGAGTTTAGCTCTCTTGTAGCATATGTGATCATTTAAAGAGATCCGAGATCATTAAACAAATAGGGTATCAGTAGTGATTGTGATAGAATAAAGATAAGGCAGTCCTGACCCCATTCGGGGAACCTCATGGAGGACTCCAGACTCTTGACTGATCCGAGGGAATCCACCAGCTGTCACTTAACACTCGCTTTTGTGTCAGCTCACAGGTCCTACTGAGTCCCATTTGGCTCCTTGATCTTGGTAAAGTCTCCTGGTCTCCTTTCCGTCACTGCAGAAATAAGAAGGTAGGTCTGTATGATTTTCATGGGCACATCCAACTTTTAAACAAAATGTGATCAGACAGGCAGTCCTACCCTGAAGACTTCCTCAGGTCTCCTCTCTGCCACCCATTAAACCAGGGCCAAGCTCCCGAGGAGTGTGGCCGGTCTCACTAGGCCACTGCATTCTAAATGGGAGAGAAGCATGTTGTATTTTCCAGCTTCTTTTCATGTTTCTCTGCACAGGAGTGTTAGTTCATAATGAGCATTACGATTAGGAAACAGTGAGTAATTTCTTTGTTCTCCCTCCCAGCAGAGCCAACTTCAAAAGCACAATGAAATTGTCAAGAAATATGATGTAAAGAACAAACCTAATTTAAATTGATGTAACTCAGTAGCATTTTTAAAAACGAGGAAAAACTAGGCCTTTACAAAGATGCAAGGAATTAAAATGAATAAATTTTAGTGAACAGTATATTAAATCTATTTTTTTCTCCAGGAAATACCCTAAAAGGAAATTTTCACTCCTTTATGTACTTCAAAGTAAATAGTTGCCCAGCCCTTAATGCTAAATGCATTTACACCTTCAAAGAGAGTAAAAGGAGACCAAAGCTTGACACATCTCCATCTTTTCTCCAGCTTGCTCTACTGCCTGTCTCCGTACAGATCTGAGATACAGCAGTCACTGACCCAAAGCACTTAAAATTCATGCATCCTTAATTAAGCACATAGAAATGCACAATTATGGGTGTCCTCTGTTTATACTAGTAGGTGGTAAAGTTAGGACTTGAGCCGCCATCTTGACTCAGCATCGTAAGCATACTGCTTTGCTATGTTACCAATGGTTTTTAGTCAAGATTACACAGACTAATGGTAGAGACTTTGGCTTCAGAAACCTGACTTCACATTTCAGCTTTATCACACAGCTTTATCTATCATGGAGCCTTCACGAAGACCTAGATCCTGCTTTCCCCCAAACCACATAGTTGAATCCAATCCATCTTGGCCAGATCCAAAAGCTTTACACGAGTGCTCCAGTGTGCGGTGTGCTGGGGGCCTTGGAGGTCTGGAGAGGGGTCGGAGTTCCTGAATTTCAGTTGGGTCTCAGGTGAAATGGATACTGCTGGTCTTCATACCGCTCTGACCAGCAAGCCTTTCCACTGTACCACAAGTAGCATTGTAATAACGCGTCCATATTAACTTTTCAAGTGCGTGTTAAAAATGAAATGCTTTTCCTCCAACAATTTCAATGGAAATATCTATTTATGTCTTATAATTTGTTTATTTTGTTTGTTTTTTATTTTTTTTAAAAACGTTTATTTTTGAGAGAAAGAGGGTAAGTAGGAGAGGGGCAGAGAGAGAGGGAGAGAATCCCATGCAGGCTCCAGACTACGCGCTGTCAGCACAGAGCCTGATGCAGGGCTTGAACCCACCAACCGTGAAATCATGACCAGAGCCAAAGTCAGATGCTTAACTGACTGAGCCACCCAGGTGCCCCCCCCTTTTAAACTTCTTGTAATTTAAGAAATGAATAATTCTGTGCTAAATTAAACAATCTAAATATTATGAAGATCTTTAAGGCAGGAGAGATCACATCCCATCTGGCAGATGGGATCAAGGAGCATGACTGAAGAGAGGCAGTGTGCAGGGAAGAGTGAGAGCCCTTGGACAGGCAAGAATGGAGGCGCCCTCACGGCCGCTGGCACAATGACAACCACAACAGCAGCAGACACCCGCGTGGCCCTTCGTGTCTGCCAGGACTGTTCTCAGCCCTCTACACATATCAGCCCATGGTACCCTCCAGACAGCTCTGAGAGAAGTACTTCTTTGACATCATTTTAAGGATATAATTGGCATTGCTGGAACACAGGGAGGCTAAATGATTGTACTTTCCCATGGTCACAAAGCTAGGAAGAAAAGAGCTGCAATTTGAATGTAGGCCAGCAGGCTTCAGATTCTGAGTTCTAGAGTACTCCACTCGGCTCCCCTATAATACAGAGAATATGGAACAGCTTAATCCAACCCAACTGCTCATGAAATGCAGGGCACAGGGGGGAAAGGAGCTGCAGAGCAGTCAAGATGTTCATGAGAAAAAGCTGAGAAGTTTGGACTGCATTCGGTAGGGAAACTAGCCGTGAATGCTAAGCTCTGACATTGACTGACTTATTCAGATCTATCAGAATCTCCCACAAGGTGATAAAGAATTTTAAGCACATTGGTAGTCTAAAGACTTTTTTTAAATGTTTATTTATTTATTTTGATAAGGGAGAGAGTGTGTGTGAGCAGGGAGGAGCAAAGAGAGAGAGAGGAGAGAGAGGGAATCCCATCCAGGCTCCATGCCATCAGTGTGGAGCACGATGCGAGACTCGAACCCATGAAACCATGAGATCATGATCTGAGCTGAGATCAAGAGTCAGATGCTTAAATGACTGCCACCCAGGTACCCCTAAAGATTTTTAATATACAGTCAACACAGACATTAATTTCAGCAGACCTGTGTCCAGTTCATTACTCCCCGTTAAGTGACTGTCAGCCATTACATAAATGGAACTTTGAGGTGGCCATTAAAATAGTATTAATATTTTAATCTTTTTATGGTCTAATGACTTCTGTAACACACACACGCACGTATACACAAATACAGATTTCCACATCTGGTGGATAGGGCATGTGATAAATTATGACCTATCACTTTGAGGACAATGCCATGGGGGACTTGGCAGTGGCACTAAGTGGCCCTCTGGCTGACACACAGGACACCTACAGGTGGTGCCTGACATTGATGAAGCAGTGTTTAGTGCTAATGTTAAATGACTGGCTGTTTGAGCTAGGAGTGGCAAATGGGAGGCTGTGGCCACTGTTGGCACTGGCCTGTTCTGCAGCTGGGGCGGAATGGGATGGCCCCTCTCGCTCTGCCCCTTGTCTTTGGGTCCCTGACCTTAAGGGAAATGAAAGAGCAGAGGGTTTTGTCTCCAGCGTTCTACCCCAAGTTCTTTCCCTTGGCCTCTCAAACTGACATCTGGCCATTTCAGCCCTCGCATTAAGAAGCATGAGGAGACACTTGAATCAAGTCAAATATTTTAGGGGCTCTGGGTCTCTTGACTCAGGCTTCTTTCCCTTTTGTTTCACACCTGGTGCACCCAGGGTCACACCTGGGGATGGAGGAGGAGTATTCATCCCCCCTGCGAGCGCAAGGAGTGCACCCTGCAAGAAGATTCCAGCCCTCTCCCCACCACAGCAGCTGTTTAGAGCCACACATGAACCGTGTCCTCGCTCCGGTCTTACAGACGCCTCGCTCTGATTTTTCCTTCCAACATCGGGTCCTCATACCCCACCAAACACTATCCAGGCATAAAGTTGACAGTGCCTTGGCTCTGATGTTTTTTCTTTCTTTCTTTTTAATATTTATCCATTTTTGAGAGATGGAAAGAGACAGAGCATGCGTGGGAGAGGGGCAGAGAGAGAGAGGGAGACGCCGAATCTGAAGTAGGCCCCAGGTTCCGAGCTCCGAGCTGTCAGCACAGAGCCCGATGCGGGACTTGAACCCATGGACCACAAGATCATGACCTGAGCCGAAGTCAGACACTTAACTGACTGAGCCACCCAGGCGCCCCTGCATTCTGATTGCAGTCTCAGACGATTGCCTGGGCTCCAGGCTGCCAACCCTTCTGGATCCTGGGAGCCACTCCCTGTTAGACTTGTGTAACTTCAACCTCTACCCCGTTCCTGCCCAGCCCCCCATCATAGAAGGCCAGCTTCTACAGGGAATCATTTCATAACGACGCTACTTAGTTGAGTCCTTACAATCTCAGATGCTCTGCTAACAGCTTTAACGTCATTATGCTACTTAAGTCTTCAAATAAAAGAACTCTTATTATCTCTATTTTTCAGATGAGAAAATTCAAGCACATTGTTAAAGAAGGGCTTAATGAGTGTTGTTTAATACTAGTATACTTATAAAAATACAGAAAGAAATTACATTCCAGTGTGAAATCCAGACACACCCGTGTATAGATAAAAACGCTTAGTAAGGGCTGGGACGGAAATGTGCAGCAGACAGCATGAGGGTGTCACAGAGGAGGGTCTAACCCAAGCGCCTGCGCTTCAAACAGCATGTGCAGTGGGGGAGGGGTGGGGGCCTCAGGAAAGTTTGGGGAAGTCTGGGGGCTGCTGGTGTCCTAATAGCCCTGGAGAAATATTTGCATTCAGGGTGTGGGTCCAGGGATGCTGATAGTGTCAGGGCGGTATCTCACCACAATGAGTTGTCCTATCCAAAATGCCATGGCATTTAAGTGTGCTATGTCGTTAATGTTTTTTTTTTTTTTTTTTTTTTGCCTTTTCTAAGTCTGAGGGAAAGACTCTTCCCATGTGACTGTGTGTTTACCTACTTCTTTTTGTACTTCTGCTGATGTTTCCCTTTCCCTTTAGGTTGTGATACGTTATTAGATGAATGCAAATTTAGACTTGTTACTCTCCCCCTCCCCGTGAATTGAGTCATTATATGATGTCCCTTGTGATCTCTGGTAATGCTTTTCCTTCAGGTCTCTTTTGCTTATATGAAAATAACCACAAAAGTTTTTTGTTCTTGGTTGATGTTTGAGGGGTTTGAGCACTTTTTTGTGTGTTGCGCATTCAAGTTTTTCAAAGATAAAATTTTAATTTTAGAACAGTGTTACAGTTAGAGAAAAATTAAAAGAGATAGTACAGAGAGCCCCTCAATATCCCATAACCAGTTTCCTCTATGATTAACATATTAGTATGCCACATTTCTTAGAATTAATGAACCAATATTGAGTATTATTAAATAAAGTCCATACTTTATGAAGCAGTCCTTAGTTTCGCCTCATACCCCTTTTCCGTTCCAGGATGCCTTACGGACACCAGATTGCACTAGTTACCGTGTCTCTTTTGGTTTCTCTTGGCAACTTTCCTCTTTTCTTTTCAATGACTTCGACAGTTTTGAGGAGGACTTGTTAGGTATTTTGTAGAATGTCTGTCAATAGGGATTTATCTGATGGTTTTATTTGTCATTGGATTGCAGTTATGAGTTTTGGGGGAGAAAGATCGTAGAGATAGTGTCCTTCTCATTATGTCATTTTAAGGGTGCCTACTATGAATGTGTCTAATCACTGTTGATGTTGGCCCTGATCACTTGACTAAGTAGTGCTCGTCAGGTCTCCCTTTGCCGCTGTAGCGTTGCTTGCCGCCCCCTCCCCCCCTCACTTTCCACACTGAGCTCCTTGGAGGATGTTACTACGCACAGCCCAAGCTTAATAAGTGGGAGTTGTGTCCACCTTCTTACAGGCAGAATAGCTGCATAAATTATTTATAAGCATTTGTCTTCTCCCTCTCATTTATTTGATCTTTTGTATCAGTGTGGATTTATGGATATTTGTCTAAGACTTTGGGTTATAATCCAATATTGCTTTTTTTGTTGTTCTTGCTCAAATTGTGCCAAACGTGGACAGTGTAAGCTCCTCTTGTGTCCCTGTGATGTCACATGGTTACTTTTTTGCAATGTCATTACTTCCTTTCACTATCAGGCTGACTTTGTATACTTCCTACCCCATTTCCCGAACCAGTCATTTCTCAATGGAGCAGCAGTTCCTTTTATTGGAGATCTGGGCACTAGATGTGTGTGTTGCTGCTACAGTATTATGACTGCCTCCAGGTTCTCTCTGTAGACAGATTTCTATGTGTGTATGCTAGCCCGTGGATAAACTCAGAGCTGTAAATATTCGTCCATGTAACCGCGTGTATGAATATGAAGTTACACGAGTTTATACTGTCTTCAACTCCAGCTCATTACTAGAAATACACTCTAGCCTCTTCCCCTGGCTTATCTATAAACTCCCCATTCCACAGAAAGGAAGCTGATCCCACCGTATACCATCCATTTCCTTAATCGCTTAATTCCAGTATTAAAACACAGCAGCATTAGGTGGGGCACCTGGGCAGTTCAGTCAGTTAAGCATCAGACTCTTGATTTTAGCTCAGGTCATGATCTCACGGTTCATGATCTCCCACGGGCTCTGTGCTGACAGAGTGGAGCCTGCTTGGGATTCTTTCTCTCCCTCCCCCTTTGCCCCTCCCCTGTACATGGGGACTCTCTCTCTCTCTCTCAAAATACATAAATAAACATTAAAAAAATAAAACATAGCAGCATTATAATTGTTCACTCATGCTTTCATACTTCCATTTGCCTTATCAACTAAAGCACAGTGTTTATGTACAGTTAATTTTGCCTTTAGTGAGAGACTCCACTCATTTTCTTTTTTTTTTTTTTAATTTATTTAATTTGAGAGTAAGAAAAAGAATGAGCAGGAGAGGGGCAGAGAGAGAGAGAGGGAGAGAGAGAATCCCAAGCAGGCTCTTGTTATCAGCCAGAGCCCCACACAGGACTTGATCTCATGAACCAGATCATACCCTGAGCTGAAATCAGGAGTCAGACGCTGAACAACTGAGCCCCCAGGAGCCCCAGAGACTCCAGTCATTTTCAAAGTTACTTAGGTCAGTGGCTTTTCTTCTACCTGCTTCAGTAATATGTTTTTTTTTTTTTTTTTAGAACAGTTAGATTTTTTTTGCCATATCCTACATTCCATCCAGCAATCTCCTGACCTGGTAAATTTCCCTAAAAAATGTGTGATTCACTCTTTGTGTTGGAAAGTTCTGTGGGTTTTGATCAGTGCATAGTGTTGTGTGTCCATGGGTACACTGTCATATGGAATAGTTTCATTGCTTTCAAGATACTCTATGCTTCACTCTTCAACCCCAGCCCCCCCAAGTCCTAGCAGTTTTACCGTCACTACAGTTTCGCCTTTTCCACAATGTTGTAGAATTAGAAGCATACAGTATGTAACCTTTTAACTGGGTTATTTCATTTACCAATTTGCCTTTAAGTTTCACCCATGTCTTTTTATGACTTGATTTGCTGTTGTCAATCATACTTCATTTTTTAAAATTATGGTTGCCCGAGTGCTTGTAATTTACATTTTGTAGTATTCTAAGTCAGCTTCAAGTAACCCTTTCCGTATATTTATTCCCTCCCATCCTGTATGGCGTCATTGTCCTTCATTTTACTTCCCTATATGCTATAATTATCCAATATGTTGTTGCGATTTCAATTATTTTTAGATAAATTAAGAATTAAAATATTTTACCTTTATGTATTTTTTTTCTGAAACTCTTCTTCCTATAGATTTAAATTTCTGTCTGAGACAATTTTCCTTCTCTGTGAAAAATGTCTTTTAACATTTCTTTCAGGACAGATTTGGTGATGAGTTTCCTCAATTTTTGTTGTATGAGAAGGATATCACTGCATGTAGAATTCTAGGTTGGTGGGTTTTTTACTCAATGCTTTAAGTGTTTCACTCAACTGTCTTCGACTTTGCACAGTTTCTGGTGAGAAGTCTCTAGTAATTCTTATCCTTGCTCCTCTATAAGTAACAATATTTCCCTCTGGCTTCCTTGAAGGTTTCTTCTTTGTCTTTTGTTCTCCATAGTTGGAATATAATATGCCTAAATGTGTGTGTGTGTGTGTGTGTGTGTAAAAATATATATAGTTGGTATTTGCCCTGCTTGGTATCCTTTGAGCTTCCTGCATTAGGATTTGGTACCATCATTACTATTGAAAAATTTTTGGCTATCATTACTTCAAATATTTTTCTGTTTCATCTTTTCTTCTGGTATTCCAATTATCATATGTTACAACTTTTGAAATCATCCCATAGTTCATCCTTGTATTATTATTATTATTATTATTATATTTATTTATTTATTTTTGAGAGAGAGAACAAGCAGGGAAGTGGCAGAGAGAGAGGGAGACATAGAACCCAAAGCTGGCTCCAGGCTCTGAGATGTCAGGACAGAGCCCGACACAGGGCCTGAACTCACTAACCATGAGATCATGACTTGAGCCGAGGTCAGACACTTAACCAACTGAGCCACCCGGGTGCCCATGTTCTACTATTTTTTTCCATTCTTTTCCTGTCTTTGAATCTGACTTTGGGAAGTTTCTATAGACTTGTCTTCAAGGCCCTGATTCTTTCCTTGACTATGTCTAGACTACTGGTGAGCCCATAAAAGGCATTCATTTTTATTGTAAAGTTTTTGATTTCTAGTACTTATTTCCTTTTTATTCTTAGTGTTTCAGTCTCTCTGCTTATATTACCTACCTGTTCTTTCATATTCCTACCATTTTGTGGCTCCAGCAGCTTCTTTGCTGTGACTGAATTTACCAACGTTTCCAGATCTTAAAGTAGGAGTTGGCCCTGTGACTCCATTCTCCAATGGGCCCCAAAATAGTCATTGATTGTCACATCAGCGCTTTCTTGTTGCAAGGATAGGAGTGAATATGTATGTTTAATTTCTTCAATTTCCCATTTCTCTATCGTATGTTTTAGAAGTTTTTTTTGAAAACATCATATAGTTACTGTGTGTGGTATATTTAACACAGTTATGATATGTCTGAACTTCAAACTATGATTTCAGTATGTACTTTTATTTCTCTTACCTTTCCTAGGTGCTTTTGCTCTCCTATCTTTTCTTCAAAGTATTATGCTTTTAATCCACTACTAGATAAGTTTGGCAATACTTTCCTAAGGAATTTTGAATTTTATATTCATGAGTAATATTTGTTTTTTTTCCTAGTGTATTTGTCAGATTTTAGTATCAAGGCTGAGCAGTCCTTGGTTTGGGGATGTTTCATCTTCCATTGTGTCTTAAAAGAGTTTAAGATTTTTTTTTTCCTGAATAATCAATGGACCTCACCTGGGCTTACGGTTTACTTATTCCACCAGATAATTTCACTCATGTGTGGAATTTAAGAAACAAAACAGACAAGCAAAGGGAAAAAATAAGAGAGAGAGAGAGAGAGAGAGAGAAAGAGAGATGCAAACCAAGAAACAGACTCTTAACTATAGAGAATAAACTCATGGTTACCGGGGTGCCCGGATGGCTCAGTTGGTTAAGTGGCCAACTTAGGCTCAGGTCATGATCTCACTGCTCATGGGTTTGAGCCCCACGTCGGGCTCTGTGCTGACAGCTCGGAGCCTGGAGCCTCCTTCGGATTCTGTGTCTCCCTCTCTCTCTCTGCCCCTCCCTTCTCACGCTCAGTCTCAAAAATAAATAAAACATTAAAAAATTTAAAAAAACCCTGATGGTTACCAAGGGAAGTGGGGTGGGGGGTGGGAGAAACATGGTGGGGGTTAAGGAGGGCACTTGTGATGAGCAGTGGGTGATGTAGCTAAGCGTTGAGTTACTATGCTGTGCACCTGAAACTACTATAACACTGTATATTAACTAACTGGAATTAAAATAAAAACTTAAAAGGTTTCTTATTTGGAAAGTTTAATAGTATTACAATTTCAATGTTTTCAGTCAGACAAAGGATTGTTTTGATTTTCTATTGCTTCTTTCAATAGTTCTTAGTGTGTTTTTCAAATAACGCTTATAATAACTTTTATCATATTTGCAAATCTCTGTAGGGTATATAGTAATGAAAACACAGATCTATAAGGATTCCACTGAGTTTTCCATGTATAGGATCATGTCTCCTCTGAATGACAACCACTTCTTAATTTTTAATATTTATGACGTTAATTTTCTTGCCTTATTTCATGGCTATGACTTCTAGGACAATATTAATGTGGTTTTTTTCATGTTTATCATACATAGCATCTTGTCTCCTAATTATTCTCTCCTAACAAACATCTTTAGTTGTTTGTTGAACTTTTATATCTACGTTTAAAAATTAAAAGCCAAGTTTTAAAATGTCAGCAGGGAAAACTATTTTAAAAACAAAGCATGTTTGATAAAGAACTGAAGTCTAGAAAAAGAGCTGTAATAATTGAATTTTGTAAATAAATAGTAAAAAGGAGAATCTAATTAAATATAGATTAGAAAGTAAAAGTGTTCAAGAATACAAGGAGCAAGGTAATATAACAGAAACTACATTCTAGAAGAACAGAGAGAGAACGAAGAGAATATTTAAAGAGCTAAAAGCTGGGAGTTTTCCAGATGAAAGGTATCAAGCCAAAGATGCCAGAAACAAATTCCAAACAGGAGAAGCAAAAAGATGCCCAACCTAAGCGCACCTTAGAGAAGCTATAGCATACTGAAGGTACAGACAAACTTTGAAACTGTGAGAGACCACAGCTGACTTCTTCCAGTGAACAAAGCAAGTCAGAACATAGTAGGATGTTATCATCAGTGTTCTAAAAGACACTACCTGTCAACAGATAACTCTATATTCTGAAAAATTTATCATTCACAAATAAGTGAAAAATAAAGACAAAAACGATAGTGTTTATCACCAGTATATATTCCATAATTAAACATGTGAAGTTATTGTTTGAGTAACGAACAAAGACACTGGAAAGGGACGACAGGTGCAGGAGGAACCAAAGAGCAAGAAAGGTGTTAGAAATATGGACAATGAGCTAGGACTCTGCAAAACCAATACATTCATACATCACCTTGTTAATATATAAGCTAGAATTGGGGGAGGTGGTAATGAAGTTAAGTTATTCTAAGGTTCTTGCATTATCCAGAATAACTAATCAATTGGTATCAATTGGCATTAGACTTTGATAAGTCAAGTATGTGTGTTATTGTTTCTAGGTTCTCATTTGCCAGAAATCACACACACACACACACACACACACTCTCTCACACTTTTATCTATATCTGTCTATATCTGCTGCTTTCTATTATTTTCTTCTTCTGGTGCCTTCTTAGTAATCCCTTTATTTGTCCGGATTTTCCCCCCCTCTAATAAATTCTTCCAGAAATTTTCTTGTGAACAATATTGCCTTAATTCTTGCATCTACAAAACTTTTTGTGATCTTTATTCCTAAAGGAAAGCATGGCTGGGTATGAAATACTTTGTTCTCACTTTCTTTCCTTGAAGATAGTGGACACTTACTCCTCTGTGATCTGTTGGTAGTGTTGCTATGGTGATACCTGTGTTGATATGTTTTGTTGGCGCTTCCAGATTCACAACTTGGTGTGAAAACATAGCAAGTAGATCAAGGCACCAGAATTGAGAGATGAGAAACAGACTCCTATAATCTAGTATAAATATGATACATACAATTAGTAAGGTAAATCATTACATGAATGACATTGTAAAAATTTAAACACCATTTAGAAAAAAAGAAATCTGCATCCTTAATATACTTCTTGCACACCTAAACAAATTTCAAAGTGGTTACTTATTTAAATATAAAAAAGAAGAGGCTCAACATATCCAAAGAAAATACCAGTGAATGAAAACATTCTTCCTGAGCATGATACAAAATCTAGAAGTTAAGACAAGTTTTAAACCTTTTTTTATGTATAAAAAATATTTCAACTCAAACTACTAGATAAAAAACTTGAAATCAGCCAATGTGTTTTATGTATAAATCTTTTTAAAATCTAAATTTAAGTTAGTTGGCACACAGTGTAGTATTGGCTTCAGGAATTGAACCCAGTGATTCATCTCTTACATAGGACACCCAGTGGTCATCCAAGTGTCTCCTTAATGCCCATCCCCCATTCAGCCCATCCCCCCACCCACAACCCCTCCAGCGACCTTCAGTTTGTTCTCTGTATTTAAGTCTCTCATGATTTGTCTCCCTCTCTGTTTTATCTTAGTTTTCCTTCCCTTCCCCTATGTTCTGTTTTGCTTCTTAAATTCCACATATGACTGAAATGCTATGATATCTGTATTTCTCTGACTGACTTATTTCACTTAGCATAATACATTCTAGTTCCATTCACACTGTGGCAAATGGCAATATTCATTCTTTTAAAAACAAATTGAGAGAGAGACAGAGACAGAGTGGAAGCAGGCGAGGGGAAGAGAAAGAGGGAGACACAGAATCTGAAGCAGGCTCCAGGCTCTGAGCTGTCAGCACAGAGCCTGATGTGGGACTTGAACCCATGAACCGTGAGATCATGACCTTAACCAACTGAGCCACCCAGGTGCTCCTTTCTTTTTGATTGCACAGTAGTATTCCATTGTATATATAAAACACATCTTCTTTATCCATTCATCAGTCAATGGACATTTGAGCTCTTTCCATACTTTGGCTATTGTCAGTAGCACTGATATAAACATTAGGGTGCATGAGCCCCTTCAAATCAGCATTTTTGTATCCTTTGGATAAATACCTAGTAATGCAATTGCTGGGTCATAGGATGGTTCTAAATTTTTTTTTTGCTTTTATTTTTTAAAGTTTATTTATTTATTTTGAGAGAGAGAGAGGGGGGGGGAATAAGCAGAGGAGGGGCAGAGAGAAGGAAAGACAGAATCCTAAGTAGGCTCCACACCACCATTACAGAGCCAAATGTGGGGCTTGAACTCATGAACCATGAGATCATGACCTGAGATGAGATCAAGAGTCAGACTCTTAACTGACTGTGCCACCTGGGTGCCCCAGGGTAGTTCTAATTTTAATTTTTTGAGGACCCTCCGTGCTGTTTCCCAGAGGAGCTACCCCAGTTTGCATGTCCACCAACAATGCAGAAGTTTCCCCTTTCTCCACATCTTCACCAATACCTGTTGTTTCCTGTGTTGTTCATTTTAGCCACTCTGGCAGGTGTGAGGTGGTATCTCATTGTGGTTTTGATTTCTGTTTCCCTGATATTGAGCATCTTTTCGTGTGACTTTTAGCCATCTGGATATTTTATAAAGAAATCTTAAAATTTATTTGAAAAATTTAAATAACCCAAACTAAAATTGGGCACATGGTATGAGTGGTTGAGCCCAGAAGAAGCAAACGCCCAGTTAACAAGTATAAACCTTCAATCTTATGCATAAGGAGATAATGTTCAGAAATTAATGCTTTGATAATAATGGATTCATAATCTCTTATATGCAGTTGTGAAATACGAAAAGGGTCTGAAACTCAAAAGTTGTTTTTATAAACTTGGCACCCAGTGTTGCTTGTCAGCAAAACCTTGTCTGAACTGACAGCAGGTTTTGACTCTCTGACAGCACTCCTGCCGGTAGCCCAAACTGTTGTGTTTAGACTTTATTATTTTGTTATTTTTTTTTCTGTTGTTGTTATTTTACTACTTCAGTTTTAATTACACCATGAGATTGTCAAAAGGCATGAAGGATATTTCATGGGTAACAGTAATTTGGGGGGGGGGATAACCTGGTACAAAATGTGTGGGTGGAAGTTTAACCGTTAGGTGCCTGACAAAGCACGGACATGCGCAGTCGTTCCCTGTCGCCACAGCAAGGCTTCCTGAAGAATCTCACAGGCGGAGTTCTGCGAGGACGTGTTCCGCAGCAGTGTTTGCAACAGCGCAAGGTAATCTAATGTTCATCATTAATTGCGTGACACATTATATCAATTACAATGGTGCCATGCAACTGAGTGGCTTTTAAACGAGATAACCTGGGGCGCCTGGGTGGCTCAGTTGGTTAAGCATCCGACTTTGGCTCAGGTTATGATCTCTCAGTTTGTGAGTTCAAGCCCCGCAGTGGGCTCTGTGCTGACAGCTCAGAGCCTGGAACCTGCTTCAGATTCTGTGTCTGCCTCTCCTCTGCTCATGCTCTCTCCATATATCAAAAATAAATGATAAAAACAAAAAAAATAAGAGATAACCCTCCATGTGTAATTCCAATCCTCTTTCCATATCCATAAGCTAGTTCGTTAATAGAAAGTATGACAAATGTGTTCTGTAAAGAATATCGTTTCCTCGCTCTAAATTTTCTAATTCAATTAAAATTTTGGTATAACCATCCTCCATACATAGGCAATAGTTAGAAAGTAACGTGGTAAATTGTAAGAAGTTAATTGAAAAAGATCGTCAAGTTCTATATCAAGTGACAATGGGAGAAATGATTCTCTGGATGGAATTTCCCTTCTGTCATCAAAAGTTGAACTTGAGACAACTTCAAAATAAAAGTCATTTCCCATGGAGAGTGAAGCAAGGGGCTGCTCAGTGCGAGGATATCCATTTAGGCTCCCTTCCTAGGAGCATGAAAGCAGCTCGTGTCAGTATCTTCAGTACAGACAGTGGTGCCCCTTGACACAAGGAGCAGTCTCCCAAGTGTACTTGGAAGCAAAGACCAGAAATATGTTGGAAAGTGAAAATTCATTGAAAATAAAAACTAATTGTAAAACCGTGCAGGAAACAGGAGCTCTCAGATATGACTGATCTACATTTGACTTATATTGAATACAGTCTATACACACAAACCTATATGTGTGCATATAAATATCTTTTGCATAGGTGTGTATGCATAGATGATTATATATTAAATGCCTCTGTGCATATCACTTTTGAAGATACAACCAAGCTTTGTGATGGCTGGATAGATTCTAATAGACATGCAGCTGTTAAACTAATTTAATATAAGTTAACATCAAATACAAATGAGTTATTAAAATATCATGCTTTATGAACTTTCCATGCCCATAAAGTGGTTCATTAATATTAAAAGAATGGCAGGGACGCCTGGGTGGCTCAGTCAGTTAAGCATCCGACTTTGGCTCAGGTCATGATCTCACAGTCCATGGGTTCGAGCCCTGTGTCGGGCTCTGTGCTGACAGCTCAGAGCCTGGGGCCTACTTCTTTTTCTGTGTCTCCCTCTCTCTCTGCCCCTCCACTGCTTGCTCTCTGTCTCTCTCAAACTAAAGACAAAAAAAAAAAAAAGAGTCTTAAAAGAATGGCAAACTTGTTTTGTAAAGAATATCATTTCCTAATTTCAAATTTCTCAACTAAAATAATATAAGAATGACAATATAAATAGGAGTCTTTCAGAAAAATCACAGGCTTGAATCCTATGGTTGTTTTGTTATTTCTTTTCTTTCTTTAAAGTCCTAGTTCTTAGTGGGCGGAGGCCATAGTCAGGCACCAGACCAGTTTTCTCCTTCATGACTGAACACAAGGGACTTCCTTCTTATTTTATGAAGTTGTGGGCAAGAAAACAAATGTTCAAGGGCATTAACACAGTGATGCACCACCCCCGAAGTTCATTCGTTCCTCCTGTGCTTAACTTTTGACAAAAGTTTTTATCAAAAAATTGTTTTTCAAAATTGTTTTTGACAGTAACTAAAAGTCTACATACTGTATTGGCCAGGACTTAGTTTTGCAGATTTTATCGGGCTGCTCTTGTGAGTTACTTCAGAATCCTTCATCCTTACCTTTTACTCACGTGAGCCTGATGGGCTCCCCTAAGTGCCTTCAGACAGGCTGCACCTCTGCTAATGCGCATGCTCATTTCTAGCCTTGCCGCTCCTACTCTAGGTGGTGGGATGCCCACGTTGACACTCTTACATCTGCAACTGGAAGTCCAGAGGAATTAATGCCGAGTGGGATCACCCCTTGACCAATGGAGGATGGAACCAATGAAAATAATTCTTTTTTTTTTTTCTATTCAGAGGTGGAAAGTTTAGAGAAACACTTAATCAAGTGAGACCTCAGAAGGATCCAACTGAATTAAGTAATGGTCGCCTCTTGCCAACGCCCTTACGTCCCATAGTATCACCTCCTCTCTCCTTCCCTGCTCCATCTCCTCTCCTGTGCTCCTCCGTGAGGTTCCTTCCCAGTTAAACCAGCTTGGAGCCCTTGTCTCATCCCCTGCTTTCCAAATATCCAACCAAAGAAACCAGTAAAATAGTCAATTGTTTGTTCTTTAACCTGATGTTGGGAGGTTGCGGACGGCCTCAGGGAGGATCTGGTCTTTCCTGGTTCAGGGCTAGATGGCTACCACTGTTTCTTCTTTTCTCTCTTTCCTTTCTGTTCTTCACTCTGTGAGAGTCACCTATGCTTTTACAGTAGAAATGTCTTCCAAGAGTAGCAGGAAGTAAGCCTCTGAGAGCCTTGGCCTCAGACCTTATTCCTAAAGCCCCTGTGCCCCTTCCCAGCAGAAGCACCTCGGGGGATGTACACTAACCAGAACCTGGGACTGGGGAAGGTGGTCAGAACTGCTCGCGGAAGTTGGTTATATGGAAAAAAAAGAAGTATTGTGAGTTTTGTGCTTTTATAGTATCAGATATTGAGAAATACAAGGCTTCACCAACCTTAAGTTAATGCATTAATTTTTTCTAGCTCTATTGAGATAATTGACACAGAATATCATATAAATGTCAGCTGTACATATTGACTCGATACCCTTATATCCTGCAAAACGATGGCCGCCACAGCGTCACCACACCTCCATATGTCATACAATTACCATTTTTGTGTGTGTCGAGAATATTTAAGATCTACTTTCTTAGCAACTTTCAAGTATGTAATAGCATTAATAACCTAATCACCATGTAGTACATTTAGAGCACTAGAATTTATTCATTTTATAACTGGAAATTTGTACCCTTGGGTCAACCTCTCCCCGTTCTCCTTACCCGTCAGCGCCGAGTAACCACAATTGTACTTTCTAATCTCTGTAAGTTTGGCTTTTTTTTAGGTTTCACAGTATTTGTCATCCTCTGACTTACTTCATTTAACATGATGCCCTCAAGGTGCATCCGTGCTGTTGCACATGGCAGGAATCCCTTCCTTCTCATGGCTGAACAATATCCTTAATGTTTAGGCCAACGTCTGCTGTGTGTTCTGCATGTTCTTTATCGTTTGGCCGGCCTGTATCCTAGGAATGCAGCCCAAAACAAACAGATAAGAAAATGATCCTTATGTGCCCTCAACTTGGTCACAACTTCTGTCCTCAACTTATCGGTCAGCCCATCTCAAACTCAACTTTTGGGCTTACTCCTTACACACTTCCTAATTCCTGAACTCCCTCCACAGTTTGATCCTGAGTTTCTATGGCTTTTATCATTCTGGTTCTGGCTCATTTCCTCAATTATGATGAACATGTACTGATTTAGCAGCTTTGAACCACTCTGGGCAAACACCTTGAAAGATCCAGAGTGTCCCCGGACCCTTCCCTGCAGACAGATCCGCACACTGCTGTGACTGGCTCTGTGGTCTGTGGGTCAGTCCCCTGTCTTCCACGCAAAGCACAGCAGACTATCAGTTGTCCCCAGAAGCTTAGACTTAAAGTGGCCCTCTGAGAACCAACATGATAAAATCCAAGCATAAGTAACCAAACAAGTTACTCCTGGAAATATCTAAGACAGTATCCAAACATTATGTGTACGTGTGTAGGTGTGTGTGGGATTGACAGCCTGGATGTAGCTTTAGGAAACGGGACTGGAATATGATGGTAATCATATACAAAGTATATCAAACATACTGTGAATTGTACGACAATTAAATCCCTGATAATGGAAAGTGGTCCACATGGTAGTACTACAGAGCAGGACTTGGTGTTCAATCAGCACTGCCCAAGGTTGAGATTGCGGGGACTACTTAGATCTCAAGAATGGCCTGGGAATGCTCCAACTTGCTCATCATGAATTAGAAGACCTCTCAAGACCATCCATGTCGCTGAGCTCCAAGTTTACGTTCCACAGGGCACTAAAGCTTCTGCTCGGGAGTGATTCCCTCAAAGGGAGTGGTCCTGCCTGAGATGCGTGCAAAGCCTATTCTAGTGTTCTTATTGCTGCATTCCAAGAAATCTCCTTTACCAGAAAGAGCACAGCTCACCATGCCCAATGCAGCCATGGCCAGGGGCCCACTAGTCCTCCCATTGGGATTCATTCCATTGTGCAGCAACTTAGTGGTTGGAAGAAATACTCTATTTTAAAATCTGAAGTGTGTCACAGTAAGCCTTTGAATCAGGAGTTAAGCATGACTGCTGTACAGAGTGGTGTCACCTTAATTAAACGAATTCATTCCAGGATTCCAGCTCAATTCCAGCTACGCGCTGTTGATAGTTTCTGGCTGATGGAATTCAGAAGCTGGAGAACCGATCAGTGAGACTTTGTGCTAGTTCCTCTGAGATTTCTTTGGAGTGCTTAAACACCCACGCTCTGTCTCTCTCACACCCACTCACGCCTTCTCACACCGTGTAAATCATGCACGGCTCCAGCTCCAGCGTGGTGCCTGCCCTACAGCAATGCCGTTTGCCTTTCCATCAAGAAGGATGATGGTGTCCACATTTCTGGACTTACTTGTTAAGTGCTGTTTTTCATCATAAATTTTCATAAGGCATCTGTTGTTTTGGAGAATCGTCAAAAAGATTGTTTTTTGGAAGGGTTTTCCTGTAGATGCTGTTGTGTATAGCCTTTTCCCTTTTTCATTATGAATTATTTCTCACAGGGTTATTTGGTTTGGCATGTGTTTTATTGCCTTTGATGGGAAAAAATTTTCTCTCATTTTGAAGAATCACCTTTCTGCTTTGCCTTCCCCTTGACTGCAGTTGCTAAGTCCATTTTATTTATGATGCAGACAACATTCTCTGCTAGTGGGTCCCCGGATTCATACGCGACATTGGATCACTCATGATGGAGGCCACCGTAACAGTCCAAATGCAAGGGCTGTGGTGACCGCGGCCTCCTGGGGAGCTGTCCTCTGCCCGTGTCTCCCCACGGATACCCAGATTGCTTAGTCACACTGAGCCGTGTTCCTCTTCCTCAGGCAGAACACATCTTTGGGATCCTGACATTTCCTGTTCCCTCTGCCTCTGCACATGCCTGGCTCGTTCTCATCCTGTTGTTCTCAGCTCAAATATCACATCATCAGAGATATCAGAGGTGTTAGCTACACGTGTCTGCCCCACCTCCTTCTTCAGTACCCTAAGGTCTGTAACGATCAAAACCTAACAACAAAAATATGTACTCCTAGCACAGAGTCAACAGAAGAGAGAAAGGCTATAATATATGAAAGATCCCAAAACCTATTAAAAAAATTTTTAGGACAAAAAAAAAAGTATAGAGCACCTGGGTGGTTCAGTTGGTTAAGTGTCAGACTTCAGCTCAGGTCAGGGTCTCTCTGTTTGTGAGTTCAAGCCCCACATTGGGTTCTGTGCAGACAGCTCAGTGCCTGGATCCTGCTTCGGAATCTGTGTCTCCCTCTCTCTGCCCCTCCCCTGCCCCTCTCTCTCAAAAGTAAAAAACATTAAAAAAAATTTTTAAAACAGTATAAATACAAAAGACAAAGGACAAACCTTTGTGGGTATTTAAAAATAATACCTTTGGATAAAGGCATTTTTTTGCATTTTTGATGTTATGCAAATTAATAAGTTAGCAATGGATAACTCAAAACATAAGCAAAAGTTATGAAACAGAGAAAGACAATGAGTAAAGATATGAAATATTCAAACATACTAAAAATACAAATTTTCAGATTAGCGTACATTAATTAGTCTTAAACCCCTAATCAGATTCAGTGAAAATTTAGTTTGATAACTTAAAATGGGTGTGAAGAATCAGGCACACAAAAAATTTCAAGCAGAACTTGAAGAATCTTAAATTTTTTTAAATGTTTACTCATTTTTTGAAAGAGAGAGAGAGAGAGAGAGAGAGAGATCCCAAGCAGGCTCTGTGCTGTCAGAGACTACAATGGACTAGTGTAGTAGCAGAAGGAACGGGGAAGATTTACACATACTGACATGGACAGGCATCCAAGACATATTAAGGACAAAAATTAAAGTGAATATATTCAGTGTAATCAACTTTATATATATACACAACTATATATATATATACGCACACAAACATGCATTGTATATGTGTACTCTATAAATATACATATATAATGTACTGTACATGTACTTATGAATAGATAAGTTTGGTCTAGGATATAGAGGATATTGTTTTCTTTCTTTCTTTCTTTTTTTTTTTTAACATTTATCCATTTTTGAGAGAGAGAGACAGAGAGACAGACAGACTGTGAGCAGGGGAGGGACAGAGAGAGGAAGACACAGAATCTGAAGCAGGCTCCAGGCTGAGCTGTCAGCACAGAGCCCGATGTGGGGCTCAAACCCATGAGCGGTGAGATCATGACCTGAGCCAAAGTCAGACGCTTACTGACTGAGCCACCCAGGTGCCCTAAGGATATTTTTTTTTTTCTAGTATGGCCATGGGCAGATGTTACTGCTTAAAATTGGCCCAAGAAACTATACTTTTATGTCAGTGAGGAAACACTAGATCACTGTTTCCCATCTGCTTTCTCATTTTATAGAATCCATATATAAATAATGATAGAAAAACAATTTCTTCTGAGCCTCGGTGGCTCAGTCTGCTAAGCGTCCAACTCTTGGTTTTGGCTCTAGTCATAATCTCACAGTTTGTGAGTTCGCATCCTGCATCAGGTTCTGTGCTGTCAGCGCAGAGTTTGCTTGGGATTCTCTCTTTCCCTCTCTCACTGTCCCTCCGCTTGTCTCTCTGTCTCTCTCTCAATCTCTCTCTGGAACATGTCTCTGCCTGTACAGATCCACAGCTGCAGGGATAGGATGGGGGGGAGTTGGGGCAGAGACCCTTTCTGGACTTTGGGCATCTTGGTGCAACCTCTGTGCGTTAAGGACAGTGGGAGGTCAGCAAACATGCGTGGCCTGTGTTCTCCATATCCCCGTTTGGAAAATGGGAACTAGCTTTAGTAGGGTCATTTTTCATGGCATTTGATGGGTTCAGAATCCAGGATCAACACAAACAAGGCACTGGTTGCAACCAGAGAGCACTCTGCTCTGCAAGTGGTGGCATTTTAACTATTTAGATGCTCGTTCTGCTGTCACTTTTCATGTATAAATCGCCCTCAAGAGAGTCCTTCAGCTTGTAATAATGTAAGAGCAAACAACGGATGTGCCCCCGCCTTTCTAGGCAGATTGGTAAATCAAAGCATGAGTGCACCAGGGTGTCTGTGACAGGCACATCCACGCAGACAGGACCTTCCTGCCACTGGCTTCATGACCGCAGTGTCATTCATGAGGCGTGATACTGAGAAAAGGAAATGTATGCAAACCTGTAGAATGACTGCTATCCCACGCTCTCGCAAATGTTTCCTTACGTAATGCTCACAGGTAATGTATTTTGGAATGAAATACCGAAAACACTTTCCAAACCAATGAAACAATAAGCAGAAACATATTTTTGAGTCAAGGGGAAATCAAGTGGAGGTAGGGGCTTTACATGTGCTCGGGCAGTCGGTGCAGCACCAAAATCCTTCTGAGAAGGCAGCTGGGAGCTGCACAGTAGCCTCCTCTCTGCTGTTGAGCTCCATGCCTGGGTGCAGAAGAGCGCCCACCCCGCAGAAGCGCCGCAGAGACCCTGAGCATCAGCCCTGGTTGATACACTCGCATCCAACTTCCTCCTCTGGCAAGTGTGGGCATCGTGACATGTTACAATGGACAACAGGTGCTCTGCAACCTCTCCCCTCAAGAGTTTTGAGTCTACTCTCCATTTTTGGAATCTGGGCTGGCCTCATGATTTGCTTTGACAAATAGAATCCGGGGTAAGTGATACTGTGAGAGTCCCAAGGCTAAGTCCCGAGAGCTTTGAAGGACTTCGTTTGCCCATCTTGGAACCCGAAAGCTATATAAAGAAGGTTGAGCGATAGCACATGGGAGGAGGAAAGAGCCTACGCTGAGAGAGGGTGGTTGTAAGTCAGCCCCGACCTTCAGACCTGAGACCCCCTGGACCTGTCCCGCCCCATTTGGGCCACCAGATGGCTGTAACCACCACCGATGGCTGTAACTACCACCAATGGCTGTAACTACCACCAATGGCTGTAGCTTCCACCAGAGTAATCCCTGTGGAGACTAGCAGAGGAACTACTCAACTGAGCCCAGACCAAATGGAGAAGCCACGGAAGTGTGAAGAAATAAATATTGTTTTCAGACACTAAGTTTTGGCATAGCTTGCCTCCTGGGACTACAGGAACCTGAGGCAGACAGATAGGGTCCAATGAATCAGTTAGGTATTGTGGATGGTCATCCTGTTTACTTGCTTGTTCTGAAAGCCTCAGCAGGTGGTTAACCCCATGGTAACTCCCTTTTCTGTCTTACTTTGATGATGTCATCATCCACTGCAAAGGGCGAGAGTTAAATGGCAACAATAGGTCTAAAGCTTGCAGTGCCTGACCCACAAACCACTGAAGAGTTCCAATGATTTTATTTAAAAGTTTTTAATGTTGATTTATTTCTGAGAGAGATAGAATGTAAGTGGGGGAGGGGCAGAGAGAGAGAGACACAGAATCTGAAGCAGGCTCCAGGCTCCCAGCTGTCAGCACAGAGGCTGATGCAGGGCTCGAACTCAGGAACTGAGAGATCATGACCTGAGCTGAAGTTAGATGCTCAACCGATTGAGCCACCCAGGTGCCCCCAAGAGTTCCAGTGATTTTTATGCAAAACCCATGTTGAATTTTATCTTGAATGTTGAATTCTATCTAACATGGCATCTTTACATCAAATGCCATTTGCAAAGTAATACCAGAAGAGGAAGAGCATCATTTTTGTCAAATGTTAAGTAAAGGGTCTTACAGGTTGGAAATGCTACCTTCTCAATTTGATTTATTTTAATGGAAAACTCCTAAATATCAGGAAACAAAACACAAAGCTGGAGAAGATATGGATTTATTAATATAACTCTTAATCACATAGCAAATGCTGAAAACAACATACTATCACTAAAAACCCCTCATATCACACAGTCCTCTGTAAGAATGAGCTTTTTAATTCTTCTAATACCCATTCTAATGATTCCTTGGCCCAATGAACCATTAGATCACCTAACAGTAAATATCCCTAAACTGCACTGTTTCTAAGATTTCAAATCCAGAAGCTCAAACTACTGGTCCCATCATCTTTCATTCCCTTACCTTGTTGGATCTTACCTTCTCACTCTTGGCCCGCCTTCCTTTCCCAGTCTGTGGACCTCCTCTAGTTCATTTTAGGTCTTCTGGGCCCCAGCATCCAGCTTCTCTCTCCTTCCATGTTCCTGGTTGTTAACTGGGGACAGAGGAAGTATACTTGAACGCAAGTCTGTTTGCCTAATGTACAGCAAAGCCAACCACTGAGACATGGGCAAGCCTTAAATCTGCCTCCCAGAATGGGGAGGGAACAAGTTTTTTTATAATCACAGGAGTTGAGAATGCACACATTGATGTAAAAGGGAGGGAAACATGAGTATTCAAGAGGAAGGATGAAGCACGTACAGTGAGCAAACATATATGTAACAGACATCGCATGTTCACTGTGGGGTGGAGACTTAACTCCATCATGAGGTACAATTCAGCCCCTGACATCAGGAGGGTATCTTAGGACAAAGAGAAGGGGCTACGGGCATGCTCTGAGTGCTGGCATGACCTGGGTGGGGTCATTATCTTAGGTAAGGAAGGCATGACCTTGCTTGTTCATAGGCTAGAACAATTTCAGTGACCTGGAGTGTAGACTGCCATGAGACAGCCAGCAAGCTTGTTAGTGGGGTCTGAAAAGACAGAATTGCTGGTCAGGGAGAAATAATTCTCTGAAAGGCTAGCTTTAAATGCTCTGGTACTTTCAACCTCATTGACACTATGGCACACAGTTTCAAAAGCTCAGGAGCTGGCCTGTGTGGGATAAAGGACAAATGTCTGGTGTTAGGCATCAGGTTCTGGAGAATCAGAATTGGCAATGTAACTAAATATGGTGCTGAGATATAGAAAGGAAATACACTGGGCTAAAATCAATTCACATCTTGGGGATGGTCCTCCTTAGTGACTGTGCAAGAACAATGGGTGCTCCAACAAGTTAATGGTTATGTCCCCAGTATGCTCTGGACTAAGCCCAGTGGGCACCTAACAGGTACCAAAGCTGTGTCTGTGATATGAACACCTAGCTCTGTAATTTGGTGAAAGCTTCTTCTCCTCCTTCTACCTCAGTTTCTTCATTAGTAGAATAGGGCTACGGTAGTCTCCAAAGGAGGTCACTATGATTCTTTCCCCTCCAGGAACATACATGCTCTCTACCCGATAAGAAACAAATCCTATTACCTGTTTCCCCTTCTCTAGAATCTGTGCTGGCCTTGTGACTTCTTTTGACCAGGACCAGAACCATAATTGGTGAGGCCCAGCACAAAATGAAAATGTTAGGTGCCATCTACAAAAATTATTAAACATTTCTCTATGCAATAACAGAACATTAAACCAAGCCCAGAGCCTTTCTCTAAGCATGGAGCCCTGTGTAACTGCAGAGGTCATAATGCCTTTGACCTGTAGAATTAATTGAAAGTGGCAGTGCATTGACTCTAGGTCTTGCCTCAAAGAGAAACAAGAGCTAGCATTGACTGTATAATGGGCTTTTTTTATGGGGTTATTTTACATACTGTTATTATATGTTCTAGGTATATATTAAAGTTGTGTGAATGTTATGTGCATTTAGATGAATTCAACTACCATTTTACTGAACTGCGCTTAAACCCAAAGTCAAAAATGCAGGGAAAACGGGGACACCTAATGGGAGGGACAGTCCCTGCTGCAAGATGGCTCTTAGGAAAAAAGCCTCAGGAAGGGGCTCCTGTGTGAGCAGCAGCCTCTAAAATCTTCCATTGGAGTTACTGATAAGGAGATAAAGAGGACTAACAGAATTCAATCCAAGGTCATGCTCTAGGTCTCCGGAACGTGTTAATTATGCTACTTGGCTAATCACGCCATACCACAAATTATCTAGTATGAAAGATTTATGGTTTTAGAAAGAAATGGAATTTAACAATTTTATTATGATGATTAATTATAGATGAGTCAAAATTGTGTAAAGGGATTTATGGGACCAGTTCAGGCTAGGGTTTAAGTGGCTTGGTTCAAAATTACAAACTATCATCCTGGAAAATTTGAGTCAGCCATCAGAGTGGAGACTTCATTTTAGAAGATTTACGTGAAGCTGGGCAAATAGGTCAAGAGACAAGTAGAATGTGCTAGTTCCATTATGCAAATTCTCTGTCTTGAAGGTCCTCCAGGTGCGGACTGCTGTGCTTGCAACTGAGCAAACTGGAAACAGAAATGGGATGTAGACAGAATACCTTCATTTGACCTTCCAGGGGAATGCCACCCAAATTACAGTTTAATAAATCCAGGCCATGAAAAGTGTACTTCAGGAGTATCCTCTTGGTGGTCAAAAAAGGCCACACAAAGGATTATTGAAGAAAATGTTTAAGAGGAATCCTGGAAGAGAAAATCATTGCATGAACTTTAGAGATTCACTGTGGAAAGTTGCTACTGACTTGTCATAATGGGCTTTAGGTGACTTCAGGTAATTCTGGAGTTTGGATATGTGGAAAGACATAATGCGATTCTAATGAGCAGGTAGATGATGACACCGAGAAAGATATATGAAAAACTCTGGCATGAAAGCTAATAGAAAGAATCCCAGTAGTTCCTGGGGCTCATAAAAATTACCTAAGGTACCCAAACACTTTGGGGAAGATCCAAGTTGAAAAGCAACTCTGGAAGAAGTGAAATGCCAAGAAATCCGGACAGACATACTTACCTTTTCCATCCTTTACCCCCAGAGTACTTACCTGCCATAAAGATAGAGGTAGGATTGGAGGGATTAAAGGAGAGTGAGGCACGATTCTGGACTGTGAAGATCTCAGAGCCTAATGAGCAGAGAGGCAGGGGTTGTAGATTCTAAATAGAGCAGCAGAAAGGATGTGTGGGATGTATGAATGGAGTGTGTGGGGACTTTGAATGCTCCCATGGATTCACAGAAAATGTAGCAATGCAGATCATTGTGGAGTTATGAATCAGTTTGCCAGACGGGGAAAGAGAGCTTAGGCTGTGAGCACAGGGGAGAATTATGACAAGTGTCACCTGTTCTGAAAGTTAAAGTCTCAACTAAACAAAAAGTTTTCAATGTCCCACTGCCTTTAGGTCTTCTATGACTTGTGGGGAGCGGCTAAGATCTCAGCTGCTTGGCCATTTGCTAGCCGGATTTGTCACTCCCTGAGGGGAGTTGCAAAATAGGCAGGGGAGCGCCACTCCCTGTCAGAGAAGCCAAAAGACCAAAGATCAACTGCCTGCAGGCAGGGTAGTATTCGGCCCCTCAGGCGCTGTGCTAAAACAATTTAGTCCGGTTCCTCTTTTACTCCAGTCTTAATCCCTTAACCCTGTTTCCTAGCAACTGACCTAGATCAGCTGCTTTGTTTTTCCTGCCTTGAAACCTTTATAAGAGACAGTTTTCTAAATAAAGCTCTCTCTTTTTGCCTGATCGGAAACCGTGAGTTGTGTCTTTACTCTCTGTGCATCCCCTTTCCTGCCCTTTCTCTCCCTCCCTCAGGAAAAGAACCCACGAGGACTCACCGCCCCGCGGGCCGGAGTGGCCGGGGCGGGACACGACAATGACTCTTTTTCTTTTCAAATGCGTATGTGGTTATCCTTCCCGACACCTCTTACCTTCTTCACTTTGATGCCTCTTGCTTCCAAAATGTACACTTGACTCTCTTTTTTGACATCTACTAGCCATAGAACATCTCATCCCCCCAAACTTCTTAGGAAGGTACAGAGGGGGGAGGGGTCAATCTTGGGTTGTTGTCATTGACACAGGGAACAGATAATACTCCTGAAATGTTAAAAGCTCGGGAGAAGCAAGATGGCCTCTGGCTGCAGCACTTGTTTCTTGACTGAATGAAAACCAACCACAGCATAGTCCAGAATATCCAGGTCTTTGGTTTCTGTACTAGATTGATATAGGTAGTCCCCAGAAAAAGACTGAAAAAGAGAGACATCCCTCTGATTTATGCTAACCCATCCCAGAAGCCATTGTTTATGCTTATTACATGACATGGCATTTTCATTTTACACATGAAGAGATAATGATCCCTTTGGTGATATTATTTGCCAGTATCCATGGCTAATTTTGTGATAGATCCAGCATTTAAATTTCCGTTCAGGTCCCTCCAAAGCCCATGCTCTTTTGGAAGATGCGTACTCAGAGCATCTATGTAGACAAGGAGACTAGGAGATGGACTGAGAAAGAGGGGGATCCCACTTTACCCTAATGCAGAGACAGCTCCTTTGAAGACTTTGAGATTTCTGGAATCTTTGTTGCTTCCCTGATGTTTGTGGCATTTGTATGTCCTTTCCTGCACAATAATGACTGCAGTAAACATCTTAGCATGCTGCTGTTGTGTCTGAGTAAGCAAAATGTGGGGCAATTTCCTGGGCACTGTAGCCTTTGCCAGAGAGAACGGAAACCCAGAGTGGGTAATGGCACCTGAAATGAAGAGAGCTTGTGGGGCAAATCCTGGTATGACATACACAACCCAGTCACTGGATATTATTTTGTTTTAATAAAATTATTGTGAATGGAAATAAAAAAGGAGAAGGTGATTTTGTCTTCTCTGAATGGAGCGGTCTTGCCAGGATAATCGTATTTTAATCTAGACACCAAATCTTCCATAGCACGTTGTCAAATTGGGTCAAACAAGGGATGAACCATTTCGATTGTGAAAGGCTGGGAGACCATTAGGCCAGTGAATCAATATTAAAGCAAAAAGAACTGGGGAATGTTCATCCCAGGTAGGGGAGCCAGGAGCCACAACTTCCTTCCAGTTGGTAAAAATTTATCCTGTGGAAAAGAAAACCCACTGATTTTCTGAGTTCATGAGGATGGAACGCAGCCCACGGAGATAGATTTTGGCCAGATAAAGGCAGTGTTTGCTAACGGAGATACTCAAATATTAGATGTCGTGAATTCCTTCCCCTCAAGACGATGGGCAGACTCAGGTGTTGAATGAGGTAGTAGGCATAGGATTGGGCCAACAAGTTACTGAGGTTTCATTGTGTGTAGCTGGAAAGATTACATACATCTATGTATTTGGAAAGATGGTGTTTGTCAAGGGATCCAGCAGTTTCAAACTACTTATGGATTTGCCTTAGTGGTTGCTTGGAAATGAATTGGGGAACTAAAGATGTTTGGGCAAAACTCTGGGATTTTCATCCCTTCCTCCCCCAGAGCCAGGTTTTCTTGGGCTTTTCATGTTTTATTGCTTTAAAAAATTTTTTTTGTTTATTTATTTTTGGGAGACAGATAGAGACAGAGTGTGAGCAGGGGAGGTTCAGAAACAGAGGGAGACACAGAATCTAAAGCAGGCTCCAGGCTCTGAGCTGTCAGCACAGAGCCTGATGCGAGTCTCTAACCCACAAACTGAGATCATGAACTGAGCCTAAGTTGGAAGCTCAATCAACTGAGCCACCAGGTGCCTCATATTTTATTGTTATGCAAGCATGTATTTAAGTAAGAGATTCCATGACTCAAAGAATGATAAAAATATGTGTCTATAACAATTCCTACAATTTGATTGTATTTCAGTTTGTTGCCTCTCTGTGCCTCCTTGTACATAGGAGTTCTAACCAAGGTAGTGAGCCATTCATCCACTCATCCATCCAACAAGTACTTGTTGAACATCTGCTGTATTCCAAGTACTCTTTGTAGAGGCTGGACCTACAGGTTTGAAAAAAGTGGACAGGGTCTTTGCTTTCATGAAATATAGGTTCTAACGGGAAGAGTAAAAACAAAGAAGCTAGATAGTTTTAGACAGTGCTAAGTGAAATAAAGGAAATGAAGCTATCTGAAGCCAGCATGAATGTATAGCCAATGTTTAGGTCTCTGAGCTCATGGTCAATTAATTTTCCCTTCTGAATAAGAAATGACAAAGCTAATTGAGGCCATACTCTAATTATTTCTGTGATCTGAACAGTGATGTAATTTCAGAGCCAGACGATTCTTGAGCTGAGTTAAATACTTGCCTTTTGGTTTTCTACTATCAGAAAATCTGTCAAAAAAAGGGGGGAATTAGGGCAAAGGCCCAATGATGACAATGACAGAAAAAGCAAGAAAAATGTTTGATTTATGATTAGCTTCAGTAAGCCCTATTAGAATACCCTCAGACTACATAAACTCTCAGATACTTGGTCTTTAGAAAAAAAATATGAATATCATATGGGTCGTTCAGTATGCTGAATATATTAGAAACTCCCAGTGTCCTCAATTTAATATTACATGCTGATGACTTGACATTCCAAGAATGACCTTTCTACTGGCTTTTCTGCCTTAACTTGCCCTCGCCATCCATTTTAACCATGGCTCCAGGGTAAATTTTTCATAGGAGAAATCAGGTATCACTCTTCCACTTAAAATCTTCCAGATGCCTTTTAGGATGTTCACAAGTTGGTCCAAAACTTCTTGCCAGGGTCTAGAAGTTCCTATGTGATCCACCTCCATCAAATTTGCTATCTTTTGCCATGCTCCTTCTCATGACATGAGAAAGCTTCTCATGACTGGTCCTCTTGCTGCTTCTGGAGTATGCTAAACCTGTTCCCACCCCCATATCTTTACATTGTCAAGTGTGTAATATAATTTAGCACCTAACCCAATTATACATTTCTCTAGGAGATTCCCACCAATCACGGTATCTGAAGGGGTTCCACTTCCTTGGCTAAGAAGTAGAACCTCACCACCATCTAAAATGAAGGTATTTCTATGTTGAATGTATATTGCATTTATCTCCACTAGAATGCGAGCTCCACAGGGGCAGGATATTATGCTGTATCTTTGGTCCCAGAGTGAGTGCCTGACACAAAGGAGTGACTCAGTCACATGTGCTGAATGCATATCAATCCGACAGCATGAAAAATGGACACTCATCAAGGGTAGATTTGTCCCGGGTCCCAGGTCCCCAACTGGGAACACTCTCTGCTGTATTTTCGCTCACCCTTCATGCGTATTTCCCACAAGAAGTTATCTGACTGGAGTATCCGCGCACCATCCGATAGGAAGTATTGCTATGACAAGAATTTGCACCAGAGACCTTAAAAATAACTGTGCTTTCTTGTGTGTAGTTTATAATTAGCTGCCTCCACTCCTTTCAAGTCCCGGGCACAATAATTTTAAAGTAAAATGAAATGAATAAATGCATATAAATTTTTTTCCTCTAAAGAAAGTGCCCCAGTGGCCACTAGGGGGCTTCTTTCCTCAGAAGATGGCTGCGGGACATTGAAGGCTTCTGGAATTCTCAGTAGGCCTGCAGAGGTACAGTTTGTGGAGCACCAAAACTCAGGCAATGGGAGCGTGCCACAGGTGATGGCCAATGTGGGAGCATGCTTCAATATATTACTTAAAATCACAGGTGGAAGTCAATTTCGTTGACTTAGAGTTTTCGTAGCTGAATCAATGTTTTTAAAAAATGTTTATTTTTGAGAGAGACCATGCGCACGCGTGCGCGCACATGCACACGCACACACTTGCTCACTCACGAGGGAGAAGCAGAGAGGAAGACAGAGAGTCCCAGGTAGGCTCTGTCCTAACAGCAAATGGCCCGATGCGGGGCTGGAACTCACAAATGGCCAGATCATGACCTGAGCTGAACTTGGGTGCTTAACCAACTGAGCCACACACGCGCCCCAACATTTTAATTTTGGCCCCTCATGAGTGGCATCCCCTCAGCAAGCTGTCATGGGCGCCCATCCCATGTGTGCATGGTGAGGGGCCGTCGCGTCTCATACGGCATGGTGTGCACTGCACGTTGAGGAGTAGTGTGTGTGTGAGTCTGTGGAGTGAGGGACGGGGAGGGAGAGAGGGAGGCGGACGGGATGGAAGCTGCGTGCACTTTCTTCATTGGTAATGAAATTTGCTGTTTATTCACCTCTGACTAGGGACACTACTGTCCTTCAGGGGTGTAGACTAGCTTAAGTGAGTTCAGCATGCCAGGGCCAGGAGCAGGGGAGTCTTCGTGGACAGGTTAGGGACGGGTGATTTATGTATATTAGGCATTACGTCCCGGGAATCTACCCCTCCGCGGAGGCGGGAGCGCTATCTTGTTCAGGGCTGTGGCTCCTGATGTCAGCCTGTACTTCTCTCCCTGGGATCATATTGGCTCAAAAACTAACCCTGATCTTCAGTGCTCCTGAGCTTTGATTGTACTACTTCTACCTGAAATGTTTCCCTGGGGCCATTCTACGCAGAGACCTCGTTTCCTTCTCTTAGCTGGACTGTCCGACCCAGACCCCAAGGCTTACATCTTCCCTGAACAGTACTTAGTATTATCATTACCTGTCCATGGTGCTTAGTCTAAGTGTGCCGGATTAGATGATTCAGAAGTCAGCATCTGGATTCCAGAGCTGGCTCACTGGTGTCATCCAGAGCCAGCTATCGGTTCTCTCTAGAACTCAGTTTGCAAACCTGTAAAATGGCATTGATCATTAGATGCTTAGTGAGTTAATAAGTGACATCTACACATGTAAATCCCTTTACATCATGTCTGGCCCATAACAAATGCTTCAAAGGAAAGGCTGTGGGGGCGCCTGGGTGGTTCAGTCGGTTAAGCACCTGGCTTTGGCTCAGGTCATGATCTCATGGTTCGTGGGTTCGAGCCCCGCGTCAGCACAGGTTCTCTGCTGACAGCTAGCTCAGAGCCTGGAGCCTGCTTCAGATTCTGTGTCTCCCTCTTTCTCTCTGGCCCTCCCCTGCTCACACTGACTCTTTCTGTCTCTCAAAAATAAATAAAAGACATAAAAAAAAAACAAAAACCAAAGGAAAGGCTGTGTTTGAACTTCATTTGTAAACTTCATTGGCTAGCCTACCAATATATAAGCCATTACAGGCTGGCCGCAGATTATTATGAACAATATAATGGGCTACTCAGCATGCTGAGTGCAGGGAAATTCCCAGTGACCCCAATTTAATCCTGTTCTTGCTGATCGTTTGACATTTCCAAGAATAGCTTTAATTAACCTTACCCCAGTGGGCAACTTTAATGCTGCTCTGCATATCTCTGTAGACTTTCTGCTGTGTATCACATTAGCAACGTTGAGTTCACCCGTGTGTAGTTGCTTACTAATTGGGCAACATCAGTATAGGCACAGGTATGGATAGGAAATATACATACGTATGTTTATATATGCAGTGCACATGCATTCCATGAGTCATTGCTTAAGTAAACCCACATGCACTGTGAATATATTTGACAGACACAAAAGGAATCTTCTATGAAACTAAATTGGTATTCTCTGATGAGCGGCAAAACTTACTCAACCCAAACCCAAAGGATACATGTGTTTGGATTTTCCTGGATATGTGCGTGTGTGTGTGTGTGTGTGTGTGTGTGTGTGTGTGTGTGTGTGTGGTCTTCTGTGTTTTTCTGTCTCTTGCTCTCTCACACAATCACGCACACATCTCTGCTGTTGGATTTTTTGCATTTATGTATAGGTATCATTTTCTCATATAGGCTAAGAAATACAGGGAAAAGATAAAGTGTAAATTAAACTCCTATTTCTGCAACTTATAAACGGAGGGGCTTATACAATAAGATTCCAGTTGAATAAGATAGGGATAATTGTGGATAATTCACAAAGACTTGCTGAGTAATTATGCATCAAGAATTATACTTGGGTCACCGCGACTATTAAATAAATCAGGTAAATATGTATGAGTGTGTTCGATGGGCTGAAAAATAATATGTAAATGTTGAGTATTACAATTTTTATTACAAGCATGGATAAACAGTTGTATGGGTAAAGAAGCTAGATTTATTTTCTTTTTAAAAAATGTTTATTTATTTTAAGAGAGAGAGATCAGGGGAAGGCCATAGAGAGGGAGAGAGAATCCCAGGCAGGTTCTGCCCTGTCAGCTCAAAGCCCGACTTGGGGCTCGATCTCAGGAACAGTGAGATCATGACCTGCACTGAAATCAAGAGCTGGACACTTACCTGGTTGAGCCACCCAGACACCCTTAGATTTATTTTCTGCAGCAAAAATGAGTACGAGATCAGATTTGTGGTAGTAACAGAAAGCAAAATTACTAACAAAAGTACCATTTATTGGACATGTGCTACCATCTAGGCATTGTGCAAGGAACTGTCATGGACCGTTGTAGTTCTGAGAGTGTGACCTCAAGTAGATGGTCCGAGTTTTAATACACTTAGTTACCCATAAGCTTCGATTCTACTTGAATGGTCCATTGAAGAAAACCTCAGCGTTTCCCCAGGTGGTCTGCCCCAATTATGAAAAATCCCTCTCCTTTCTAAAACAGAATTCCATCTCTCTGTAACTCAGTTGTCCTAATTTGGGGCAAAAGCAGCTTTTCTGACTTCCCCGTGTGCGCCCTCAATGGCTCCAATGTCACATGTCTTGGCTGAGCACCTTCACTTCTGGGTCCCCACACGACCTGAATTCTATTCTGGAAAACCGCTTTTTGGTGACCTCACTTTCTCTCAATGTCCCACTTAAGTCATCACACCCAGAATTAAATACAACCCAGTGTACTGACGGCGTGTGGATTCATCCTCTATGAGGTTGGGGACGCTGTTTCAGATATCTCCTTTCTATCATATATGACTCTGATCTCGCTGTCTGTTTCCATGTATCTATGTATCTATGTGCCTACATAGTGACTTGAGGCTTAGTTTCCATGTGGCAAAAATAGAAAGGCATCACTGTGAATCTTACCCACTTTGTTTCTTCCAATAATATGCAACAATATAATGGCTTTCATGGCTGTAGTCCTTATTTTACGGATTATAGAGATTAAGGAGTAGACATTTCTATATAAAGGTGACTTCTCCTGAAAAATCCTTTTTATTGTTATTAGTTCTTTGCTGAGAGAAGAGTATTTGTTACTGTCTTTTTCATATTCAGTTTCATCAATCAATTCAATAAACAGTTATTTCTCTAGGCCAAAAGGACTAAAAATACTCCCCAGTTAGTTTCCTCATGAAGTCCTTTTGATTTTAATGAATTCAGACAGTAAAATTAAAGGGGGAAAAAAAAAGCTATTATGCATTTCCTCATCAGAGTTTTTCTGGCTGTTAACAGCCTTTCTTGGACTAGATGTCTGCCACCTGGTGGTGGTTATGAGAACTGTTAGATATTAATGGAGTCACTAGGATTGAACATTCATTCATTCATTCATTCAACAAATATACAAAAGTTCACACACTTGAGTGGAATAGATGAATCATTTAGGAATTCTTTTGGAACAAAGCATTTCTATAATGAAGTTGACTATAATGAAGCATTTCCATAGGCAGTGAATACAATAATTTCAGCCAGAGACCCGTTCAGTAGATATCAAGTCATATTAAATGACCAGCTTTTGTAGAATTGTTTATATCTCAGGAGTTTTAGTCATGAAGTTTCATTTGCCTGGGTAGTTCTTCACCACCCAATATTCTCCCTGGTGACACCCTTTTGTTTTTAGAAGTTGGACCTATTTGACCTTTTCCTCATTTGTACTTGCTCCCTACTGGTTATATATATTTTTCTTTATAATATACCTGATGTTTCACTGCCATGATTTATGAAGGTTTCTTACTCTTGTAGACGCTGAGCTTCTTTCAGATAGCACCATCTTGTTTTCCTTGCATCTCTGAGCCTCTAACCCCTAACTTAGTTTAAGATGACGAGTGTGCCCTCAAGGATGCTCAATTGAATAACTAAAGCCTCAGCTATAGGTAAATGTATTGAAATGTTTTTGCTAACCCATGCAGGGCAAGGGTTACATGAAGTAGAGTCCAGGAGATCTGTGAATTCAGATAGGAAAAAACATATATCTTTATATTCAGTATAATTCTAACTAAATTTGTGATTTCTCTCATGAATATGTGTAACAAACCATAGTAGTATTAGCTGTTACCTTGTCACTGGTGGAAATGACATATATTTCTATATATTATTATAGTTAAGAATGTGTCAAAGTATTTATCATTTGTAATTATGTTATTTCTGAGATCTGCCATTACATCTTACTATTTAACTCATCAATAAACGACAGCTATGTTACTTCTTCATCAATCTTTTTAGTATTCTGATAATTATATTTCAGTGTAATTGTTTTTTGGTAATCCTATGTATTTTATTTTATGTATTTAAAAACTTTATTCTGAGAAAGGGGTCGATGGGTTTAAATACACTAAAAAATGTTCTATGGTACAGACAATGTTAAGGACATCTATCCGTGTTTTTTTAATGAACCTCTAATGATAAAGGAAATCATGATGTGAGTAAAACCAAACTTTAACATCTGTATGCTCTCTTTTCTGTATTTTTAGGATCTACTCTTTTATCTTCCTTGAGATGCCTTGTGTTCATACTTATCCATTGTCCCCAAAGAATGGGAAGGAGTCTGATCTCAGTCATTTATCTTGGATGTCATATTGGTTATTCTTTAATGTATATGAATTTCAATGTTACTCTTTCCTGAAAATGTTTTGCCCTTTTATTATAGAGTGAAAGATGCTGGCACTATTTACAATAATTTTTTTGAAAGCCCAGTGACTTCAGAGTTAGGGATTTTTTTTTTCTTTTTTAGTAAGGCTTAATGTGAAATGAAATGCCACCTCACACCTGTCAGAATGACTAAAATTAACAACTTAGGCAACGACAGATGTTGGTGAGAATATGGAGAAAGGGGAACTCTTTTGTACTGTTGGTGGGCATACAAACTGGTGCAGCCACTCTGGAAAAAAGTATGGAGTTTCCTCAAAAAATTAAAACTAGTACTACTCTATGACCCAGCAACTGTGCTACTAGGTATTTACCCAAAGGATACAACAATGCAGATTCAGAGGGGCACCTGCACCCCAATATTTATAGCAGCAGTATCAACAATAGTCAAATTATGGAAAGAGCCCAAATGTCCATCGCCTGACAAATGGAAAAAGAAGATGTGGTATATACACACAACGGAATATTACTTGGTGATGAAAAAGAATGAAATCTTGCCATTTGTAAAAACGTGGATGGAAGTAGAATGTATTATGCTAAGCGAAATAAGTCAGAGAAAGACAAATATCATGATTCCATTCACATGTGGAATTAAGAAACAAAACAGATGAACATAGGGAAAGGGATGATAAAATAAAAGAAGATAAAAAGAGGGAGGCAAACTATAAGAGACTCTTAAATACAGAGAACAAACTGAGATTGCTGGAGGGGGGGGTGAGTGGGAGGGTCGGGCTAGATGGGGGATGGGCACTAAGGAGGGTGCCTGCGGGGATGAGCACGGGGTGTTCTGTGTAAGCGATGAGTCACTGGATTCTACCCCAGGAACCAATACTACACGGTGTGTTAACTAACTTGAATGTAAATAAATTAATTAAAAACACACACACACATTTCAAGCATTCAGGATCTACCCAGTAATAATCAAACTGGGAATTATTCTTTTATTTATAAGATTTAAAAAAAAGGTTTAAGGCTGAAACAACTGTTTTAACGGCCCAGTACGGAAGGACGTTTTGTGGTGACCATTGAGAGCACACCAATGAAAGTGATCCTTCCAGGGCATCCACGTTGTCTAAATCTATGGAATGGCAACTAGGAACAAAGGGTTATAATAGCATTTTGGAAGAAAATACTTTAAAGATCAAATGAACAAATTCAGATATAAAAACTGACAACTAATTGTGACCATCAGCTATGACACAGGGAAGTGAATTTTCAACATGGATAAGCATGAGACAAAGGCCCCATGCGCCACACAGCGATACAGCACGATATCCGGACCCAGGGAAAGCCGGGTGTGAAGGACCGAAACGGCCAGTAAACACTAGGAGACACCCTAAAGGGAATGTCCTACCAGGTCTGAAATGACACAGACCATAAGTGAAGCCATTATTGACGGGAGGGGCTTTGGTGAGACAGTGCTCTTGGAAGGAAATGCAGCTTTACTTAGAATCTGAATGACGGAAGATAATCAGGTAGAAAAAGAAAGAATCAAACTTTTAGTGATGTTACTTGGAGTTCATCATTTTATTTTATTACTTTTATATCTTATTGTCAAGTTGGTTTCAAAATGTAATTTAAATTTTTTTTATGTTTTTAAATTTATTTTTGAGAGACAAAGAGAGACAGTGAGAGCAGGGGAGGGTCAGAGAGAGAGAGGAGATACAGAATCTGAAGCAGGCTCCAGGCTCTGAGCTAGCTGTCAGCACAGAGCCCGATGTGGGGCTCGAACTCACAACCATGAGATCATGACCTGAGCTGAAGCCATACGCTTAACAGACTGAGCCACCCAGGTGCCCCAAAACATAATTAAAAAGCATTTTTTAAATTGTTTTTTCATTTATTTTTGAGAGACAGAGACAGCATGAGCAGGGGAGGGTCAAAGAGAGAGGGAGACATAGAATCCGAAGCAGGCTCCAGGCTCTGAGCTAGCTGTCAGCACAGAGCCTGACACGGGGCTCGAACCCACAAACCATGAGATCATGACCTGAGCCAACGCCCGAAGCCAGACGCTTAACCAACTGAGCCACCCAGGCGCCCCTTTAAAAATTTTTTTTAATGTTTTTTATTTATTTTTGAGACAAAACATAATTTTTAAAAGGGATACTTCAGGGGCACCTGGGTGGCTCAGTTGGTTAAGAGTCCAACACTTGTTTTCAGCTCAGGTCATGATTTTGTGGTTCATGACTTTGAGCCCCACATTGGTGGGGATTCTCTCTCTCTCTCTCTCTCTCTCTCTGCCCTTTTCATGCACCTTCCTTCTCTTTCTCTCAAAATAAATAAAAGAGATACTTCATTCCCTATTTACTCACTCTGGGCAACAGACTCCTGACTCTAGTATCCAGTTAGGAACCCCATAGCCAAGAATGCCAAATATAATAGTAACTTTAACATGAGAATTTATGGAAGGCAACAGTAAGACACGTTAATTGTAGTTGTCTATTTTAGTGATGAACATATTGAATTTGCTATGCATACATATATATGAAACTGTGAAGGTTGTTATAGTAGGTTAATTGCCTGTTGCTCATGACTTATGCATAGATTATAGATACTAAATGTTCTCTTGTAGAGCATAATGATTGCATCATTCTAGACTAAATCTCAGGCTAGATTAAGCTTAGACTAGATCATGCCAGAGCTAGGAAATCAAGAGTTGTCCCTGGGCAGCAGCCACAGGAACTGGGTCATGCTTCATGTGGACACAGCCTCTTTCAGGCAGAGCATGAGGATGGTGCCTACTGGCCTCCATGATCTTTGGAGTATTTCAGTCAGGCCCTACTTACGAATTAAATTAGATGTCTGCTCCTCAGGCAGAAGGTTTTAAGATAAGCCAATCAGCCTGTTTCCCAGAAGGACCCAGTGCATCTCACTTAGCTGTCCCTGGGTTGGGCCCTGGGGTGTAGCCAGGTGAGTTTGCACAAGCCCTTTGAGAGCCACTTCTCAGTTCGCTGTACCGTGTGGGCCTCATGGACGCAAGCCCCGTTGGCGTTCAATCCTAGATCTCTTAGGGACCTGTCTCTTGGGCGTAGGTCTTCAAGTTGGGGTACCAGATGTGGGGTTCAAACCGTTGGCTGCTCAGGAGCGCTGAGTTGCAAGTTCTCTCCCGAGTGGAGGTCAGCACACCAAGGGTAGGGTTTATAGTGAGATCACGTAGCGGTTTCTCCTGCCTGTTTTGATGTGGGATTGTTCTCATCCCTGCATGTAGGAGTCACTCAGCTAGTTTCTGGATCTCTTTCTGAGGAAACAGTTTTATATGGAGCTGTGGATTCAGTCTCCGTGTGAGGAGGTGAGTTCAAGAAACTTCTACACTGCCAACTTGAACGGAAACCTCTTAGCCTGCAGCTTCTAAGCACTTTTCTGTCTTGGACATCTGGTTTTTGCTTATAGACTGCACAATGTCCGGTTTTCTGTATATAGCTCACCGACTTTGTTTTTGTTCCTGAGTTTTTAGGGTTTGGTGAGGACTGAAGTAGAACACAGACAGACTTCAAGACCTCGTACTGCCGGGTAGCTTGGGGAGTGTAGTCATATTCCCAACATTGACTTAAGCTAGCCTTCAAAGTAAAAGAATCCTCAAGATCCTCAAGAGTTAAATGGCTGACTTATGTGAATCGTGATCTCTAAGTTTTTCTCCTCAAGGTCTAAATGTCCAAGGACAATTTCTTTTGGCTACCCAAAGACAACAGTAGTCAGGTCATTCCCCAATGAATGCCTTCAAACACATTTCCCCTTCCAATCATTCTTACAATCCAAGCACTAGCTAGATCTAGCCTAAATGCAGAGGTGAGCAGGGTTCCAGGAGTGAGAGGTGGGAGGTGAGAGACACCATGTCCTGTTGTGTTGGGGACAAAGAATCTGACCCTGGGACATACACGCCAAAGCTCTGCTGCCAAAGTTGGGGAAGTGTGTGCTACGAAGTGTTTGCTGGTCAGCTATGACGGGAGCAGGAAGTGTAAGAGGTGAAACGTGGATACCCAGGATGGAAAGGAGAGAGGATGTCGGAGTTGGAAAGGGTGGAAAGAGCCTCATCCTCCCCCCAGGAAATGCCAAACTCTGTTGGGTGTGGACATTTAGCATCAACTTTGGTTTCTACCTCTTTTAAAAATAACAACTTGGGGCACCTGGGTGGCTCAGTCAGTTGAGGGTCCAACTCTTAGTTTCAGCTCAGGTCATGATCTCATGGTTCTGGGTTTGAGCCTGGCATATGGCTCTGTGCTGACAGCATGGAGTCTGCCTGGGATTCTCTCCCTCTCTCTCTCTGCCCCACCCCCTTTCAAAAATAAATAAACTTAAAAATATTAAAATAACTCTATTGTGGTCTAATTGACATACAGTAAACAATATATATATTAAAAATGCAGTATTCAATAAGTTTTGAAATATATATATATATATATATATATACATATACACATATGCTTATAAAACCATTAGCACCCCCCACCCCCAAAATACCCTCATGACCCTTTGTAACCCTCTTTCTCCTGACTCCAGCTGCCACTGCATTGTAATTCCAGGCTAATCTGTTTTTTGTCACTGTAGTCAGTTTGCATTTTCTAGAATTTTCTATAAATGGAATCATAATATGTTCACTGTTTGGGCTGGGGTATTTTGCTTTCTCTAGAAATAATTATTCTAAGGTTCATGTAAGTTTTTGCATATACCAATAGTTCATTTTGTAATTGATGACCTCGTCCATTGCAGGTCTGGATTATAATTTGTTGATCCATTCAGGGGTTGATGGATATTTGGTTTGTGCCCAGTTCTTGTTTGTTACAAATACGGTTGCTGTGGACATTTGTGTGCACGTCTTTGTGTGGATATATGCTTTCCTTTCTCTTGGGTAAATGCCCAGGAGAGTGTAAATCATAGAGTTATTGGTTTTATTTTTTAAGAAATTCTCAAGTTGCTTTCCAAAGTGCTTGCATGAGAACTTCCATCCTTCTGCATCCTGACACCTGGTAGGATATGTCTTTCATGTTCTCCTTGGGGGGTTGGTTTCTTACTATGGTTTTAATCCACATTTCTCTGATTAATGTTGAGTAACTTTTGATGTGTTTATTTATGATCTGCATATCTTTGGTGGCAAAGTTTCTGTTCAAATTTTTGGCCTATGTTTACTGGTGTTTAGCCTCACTTTTCATTTGTTTTGTTTGTCTTCTCATTATTGAATTTTGAGAAGTATTTGTATATTCTGGATGCAAATCCTTTATGGAGGTAGATGATTTTCAATATTTTCTTCCAGGCCATGGCTTCGTTTTCAGCCTCTCCCCAGTGCTCCATTCTGCAACTCGGCGGCCATGTTAGCCTCAGGATCCCCGAGTCTCAGCTCCAGAAGCCCACCACACTCACCATGGTGGAGAAATTCTGTTGAAGCAGTAAGCTAGGCAATAGTAGGGCCTGTATCGTTTTACATTTCTCAGGGGTTACTATCCTTCTTTGCCTGATGTCCAATGTGTTGAAACCTATTGTGACATATATTTTCCCAAGTTTTTGGATTTTTCAGGTAAGAAGATAAATCTGGGCCTTGCTATTTCATATCAGCCAGAATCAGAAGCCTTGAGTGTGCCATCTGTTACCCTGGGAATGGATACGGGAGGCTGTCTTTTCCCCACTTAGTTATTTTTAAAAAATTTTTTCTAATGTTTATTTTTGAAAGAGAGAGAGACAGCATGAGTGGGAGAGGGGCAGAGAGAGAGGGAGACACAGAATCCGAAGCAGGCTCCAGGCTCTGAGCTGTCAGCACAGAGCCTGACACGGGGCTTGAACTCACAAACCTGAGATCGTGACCCGAGCCAAAGTCAGATGCTTATCTGACTGAGCCAACCAGGTACCCCCCCCCCTTGTTATTAAATGGGAATCATTTTTAAAGGCTTTTTTTTTTTTTACCTGAATCAAAACCAAGTCAGATGCTAACCCGGCTGAGCCACTCAGGTGCCCCAAAGTTCAGAAATTTTATTTTATTTATTGTATTTATTTATTTGCTGAGAGTAGTAGCTTACTTATTTATTTGTTTAATTTTTATTAAATCCAAGTTAGTTGACATATAATGTAATAATGGTTTCAAGAGTAGAATTTAGTGACTCATCACTTACATGTAACACCCGGTGCTCAGGCCAGCAAGTGCCCTCTGTGATGCCCATTCCCCATTTATACCATCCTCCCCAGCTTCCCCCCCAGCAGCTCTCAGTTTGTTCTCTGTATTTAAGATTCTCTTATTGTGTCTCTCTTTCTCTTTTTACCTCCTTCCCTTCCCCTATGTTCATCAGTTGTGTTTCTTAAATTCCATATATCAGTGAAATCACGTTTGTCTTTCTCTGACAGACTTATTTTACTTAGCATAGTAGACTCTGGTTCCATCCACATTGTTGCAAATGGCAAGATTTCATTCTTTTTCATCACTGAGTAATACTCCATTGCATATATACCGCATTAGCCTGGAAAGTCTGTCTATACCGGCAGTTGAAATGGAAAAGTGATTCACTTCTTGTACGATCCAGCAAAGTTGTCTGTATAACACAGGGTTGCCTATAAAATTGATTCACTTCTTTATAGTTTGCTACATAGCATAAATAGTAGCTGATGCATTAATTACTTACAGTCTGGAAGTGTGGGAGGGAGAAGGATGTGAGACACTTAATAGGTGAGACTTTTATTTGCTCAAGGGCTTGGGGATTTATAAACGGATCAATTTTATTTGGAATCTTGGAAATTTTTTGTGTATAGAGAATAGACAGCCACAGGAAACAATAATGACATCCATACAAGTACAAGAAGTCTCAGTCTAAAAGATAAATTCAATCCCAAGAGTCATTAAACAGTTGAGGATATCAAGTCCATGAAAACTTTAGATATTACACTAAACAGACGACATTATTCATCAATGAGCAGAATTAACGTAGCAAAAATAAGATGTATCCTTGGAATGATTAAAAGAGAGTAAATCATCCACAAATCATAATAACCCAACAAAATCTTAAACATAAAAATATGATAACTCCAAGCTGATTCTCTTTCCTGCTAAATCATCATTATACTTCTCCCCTAAGTTTAGTGATCAGGTTGAATGAGACATATAGAAGAACCAATAGAACTTGATGTTCTGGGTCATGTACAGATTATTAAGAAAATATTTATTATAAGGAATTCAAAACAGAAAAGAGAAAAAAGGACTGTATTTTTTCCAGGGTGAATATTGGCCAAGCGTGCTGACAGCTGTCTAGAAGGGTTTAAATATATCCCAAGCACCTCTCGGCCTCTCTCTCTAGGAATCTCTCCTCCTCTCCGCAAGCAGATGAGTGTTTCCTTAAGAATCGATAGTGCGAATTACACAAATGCCCCAATATTCTTGCATTTATTGTAGAGTATTCTAATCTCTGGTTTCTTCCATCCCCCCCCTCCTATAAAGCTGGGGGGGGTTCTTTTTGTCTAGAAGAAAAGCAAGAGCACACTTCATTGCTTTGTACTATGTTCCAAGGTCACAAGTTTAGCAAAAGAGCTTTTAGCAAATCTCCTCAATCCCAGTCCAATATCCCTATCCTCTTTCTAACTGGAATTCAGAATGAATTAGGATTTCAGAATGTTTATTAGCTTCATATTATGGACTACTGTGTAGTATTTGTTTATTGGCACTAATTTAGGATACTTTGCCTCTACAAGTGCTGTGTATGAACAAGTGCGATGTAGAACTTTCCATGACATGGTACATTGGGCAGGCGAAAGATGAAGAGCTTCCTCAGCTCCCAGACTGAAAGGATGGTTGCACTACTCATTATTCTTCAGGATCATTGCAGTGTTTTCCACATTTAATGACTTTAATGATTGGAGAGCGCAGGAGAGGGGGCTGGTGGCACCGGATAGCTGAGCAGGCACAGGAAGCATTCTCTGATAATTCTTCCATTTTTTCTATTGCATTTTATAGACTGAGGGTTTTATTTTCTTAAAAATCTCTTCCAAGGTTAGTTAAAAACCGTATTAGGCAAAGTTTCAAGCATATGTACAAAAAGAATAATAAAGTAAATTACTGTTGACTCACCATCCAGATTCGTCTGTTATCAAATTCATTCACACTTGCTTCACATATTCTTTCTTTTACCTCTTTTGCTTCCTTGCAGAAGTATTTGGGGGAAAAAATCCCGGACACAATGCCACCTTACTCTGTGCCATGCAATGGGCATCTCCAAAAATTATTGACACTTTCTAAATATAATCACAATGCTGCTGTCAAGCCTACTCAAATGACTACCTAATACCCAATCCATGGCCAAATTTCTCTGATTTTCTCAAAAGGTCTATGATACTATTATGGGTCACCTTGTCTTAGCTGTCTCTTGATTACAGTGTAGAATTGGGGTTTAGTTTCTTATTTTGATTTAAGGGAGAGAGAGAGAGAGAGAGAGAGAGAGAGAGAGAGAGATGGCGGTGGGGGGGGGGTGATGAAAGAGGGAGAGAGAGAGGAACAAGGAACAAGGCCAAGGCCATACAGTAGGCCAGGTGCTGCAGTTCCAGCGTGTTTTGATCAGACCAGAAGAGCCTCAAAGTCTTTGCTGCACATGGGTTTTATACGGTGTGCCTTGGAGAATTTGGTAGTCTTGAAAACATCTTAATTGCATTCAAAAGAAGAAGATATTAAACTTTATGACTTTGGCTATTTAAAGATATTTTTCTTTTCAGTTAAATACATGTTCCAAGGATGTGTATTAAAAATAGCTATAAAATTCTCATGCCTTTCAATGTGAAATCCAAAATTCATACATTCACCATTTCTCACCCACACTCTGTTTCCTTCTCATGGGGCTCTCCCTCAAGGATGAATTTTTGGATAATGGTTGAGGGATGGAAGAGTTGGGGTCATTAAATTTTCATTCCTTTCACCTTTTATTTATCTACATTTTAGAATATTCTGACATTAGCTACTATCCCTTTTTTTAATTTTAAGGTTTTTTTTTGAAGTTCATTTATTTTGAGAAAGAGAGCACAAGAGAGAGCGGGTGAGGGGCAGAAAGAGACAGAGAGAATCCCAAGCAGGCTCCATGTTGTTGGCACAGAAGGCTCAATCCCGTGAATCATGAGATCATGATCTGAGCAAAAATCAAGTTGGTTGCTTAACTGAGCCACCCAGGCTCTCCTAGCTACTATCCTTTTTTTTTTTTTTAAATGTTTGTTTATTTTTGAGAGAAAGACAGAGTGCCAGTGGGGGAGGGGCAGAGAGAGAGGGAGACAGAATTGGAAGCAGTCTCCAGGCTCTGAGCTGTCAGCACAGAGCCCCATATGGGGTTAAAACCCATGAACTATGAGATCACGACCTGAGCTGAAGTCAGATGCTTAACCAACTAAGCCATTACTTTCCCTTTTTATTTATTTTTATTTTTAGTTAAATTAAAAAAAATTTTTTAAATTTATTTTTGAGAGACAGAGAGAGACAGTGCAAGCAGGGGAGGATCAGAGAGGGAGACACAGAATCCAAAGCAGGCTCCAGGCTCTGAGCTGTCAGCACAGAGCCCGACAAGGGGCTCGAGCCCATGAGCTGTGAGATCATGACCTGAGCCAAAGCCAGATGCTTAACTGACTGAGCTGCCCAGGCACCCCACTATCCTTTCTTTTTTTTATGTTTTGGAAGAATGTGAGTTTATATATTTTTTTAATTTATAATAGTTTATTGTCAAATTGGTTTCCATATAACACCCAGTGCTTCCCCCACCAGTGCCTCCCACCATGACCATCACTCCCTTCCCTCCTTTCCATCCCCCTTCAGTCCTCGGTTCATTCTCAGTATTCAATAGACTCTCATGATTTGTGTCCTTCGCTCTCCCCAACTCTCTTTCCCCCTTCCCCTCCCTATGGTCCTCTGTTACTTTTCTCCTGTTAGACCTCTGAGTGCAAACATATGGTATCTGTCCTTCTCTGCCTGACTTATTTCGCTTAGCATGACACCCTCAAGGTCCATCCACTTTCCTACAAATGGCCAGATGTCATTCTTTCTCATTGCCATGTAGTACTCCATTGTGTATATATACCACATCTTCTTGATCCACTCATCAGGTGATGGACATGTAGGATCTTTCCATGATTTGCCTATTGTAGAAAGTGCCACTATGAACATTGGGGTACATGTGCTCCTATGCATCAGCATTTCTGTGTCCCTTGGGTAAATCCCTAGCAGTGCTATTGCTGGGTCATAGGGGAGTTCTATGGATAGTTTTTTGAGGAACCTCCACACTGTTTTCCAGAGCGGCTGCACCAGTTTACATTGCCACCAACAGTGTAGGAGGGTGCCCGTGTCTCCACACCCTCGCCAGCATCTATAGTCTCTTGATTTGTCCATTTTAGCCACTCTGACTGGCATGAGGTGGTATTTCAGTGTGGTTTTGATTTGTATTTCCCTGATGATGAGTGACACTGAGCATCATTTCATGTGCCTGTTGGCCATCTGGATGTCCTCCTTGGAGAAGTGTCTGTTCAGGACTTCTGCCCATTTCTTCACTGGATTATTCGTTTTTTGGGTATGGAGTTTGGTGAATTTCTTGTAGATTTTGGATACTAGCCCTTTATCTGATATGTCATTTGCCACTATCATTTCCCATTCTGTCGGCTGCCTGTTAGTTTTTGTGATTGTTTCCTTTGCCTTGCAGAAGCTTTTTATCTTGATGAGGTCCGAGTCGTTCATTTTTGTTCTTGATTCCCTGTCCTCTGGGGATGTGTTGAAGAGGAAATTGCTGGGATTGAGTTCGAGGAGACTGCTTCCTGCTTTCTCTTTTAGGGTTTTGATGGTTTCCTGTCTCACATTCAGGTCCTTCATCCATTTTGAGTTTATTTTTGTGAATGGTGTAAGAAAGTGGTCTAATTTCATTCTTCTACATGTTGCTGTCCAGCTCTCCCAACACCACCTGTTGAAGAGGCTGTCTTTTTTCCATCGGATACTCTTTCCTGTCTTGTCAAAGATTAATTGGCCATACACTTGTGGGCCCACTATCCATTTTTTAATACCTCTTCTATTACCATCACTATGCTTACAACAAGGAAAGGGTTTGGGGTGACTTAACTAATAATACAGGAGGAGGAGGCGTCACTTTGCCTGGAGGCTATTCTATCACCACAGAAATGTAGTGAGATGGATAAAAGATGTGTTTTTGTAAAGTGGAAGAAAGGTAGGTTCTCAGGGAGATCAGTTTTAGAGAAAAGACATGGGCATTGAAGAGCTAGAAATTGATTACTTTAGATTATTCTTGCTCCTGTAATCCTTGGGATGATCTCACGTTTTCACACTGGTATCCACATTTAAAGGATGTGGATTGTCCATTACTCTCTCCAAGGCAAAGCTAGAGCAATGGAAATTAGCATAGTGTAAATACATTTTTGCTCCTCTTGGGTCAATATTCATGAGGCTGTGAGTCGGCTCTGAATTGGAAGCTGGGAAATCGGGCTCTACCCTTCGCTAGCTGTGGGATCTTCAACCAAACACTGTTCCTTGAACCTACATTTCCAACTATGGAGCAAAAGTACTTGAATCTCTTCTAGCTCAATGCTCAGTGGCTCTGGGTCAGTTGGTCACATGCAGTTCAAGATTGGGAGGTGACATCTGGGTAGGTCATGGAGAATCCCTGCAGGTCAGAGAAAGACTCTAGGCTTCTGATGGAAACCACTGTCAGTGATTGAGAATGGCGAGAATGTATACAACCACGAGCTCGAAAGCAATAGAAGGGATTCGAATATTCAGGTCAGTTTCCGTTATATAGGCTTTGGTCCTATCCATGAACGTGAGTCATTGGAATAAGATAATAATGACGAATATTTTTGTCTTGGGGGTCTATATTATTTAATATTTATTAAAAAATTCTAAAGAAAAGTGAGTCCCTTGGTTTCATGTTGCCAAAGGTCACACTGTAACTTAATGGAAGAATTAGGACTCAAACTCCAGGGTGTGTCTTACCCTAAAACTCTTTACATTTACAACGATTGCTTCAGTTGTTTTGTGTTGTGAGCATGGTTACATGAATCTGAACATGTCCTTTTTATTAAATTCCAGCAAGTGTCCTTTCAGCTTTAAAATCTATATTTTAGATTTTAACCCAGTGGCATGACAAATAAGGTCTGGAAAAGGTGCCTGCTGTAAGCTTCAGGAAGGAAAATGAACGGAAATAACTCTGGGAAGTCGCCCACATGCAAAACACAGACTAAGTGGAGAGTTAGAATAAATACAGGGATGGTAATGTACCAAGTCATTACCAGTCTTTCTCTTCTGTAAGAGACAATATAAACAGCCTGTATTTGACAATCTCGCACCTAACTTTAAGCATTCGCAAACAGATTTCTTATTTTACTGTTTCCATGACAACACATGACATTTCACATATGTTTTTCAAGAAAGGAAAGGTGAAAATTACTCTGAGTGTTAAGTTGAATTTTTCTCCTTCTAGCGACTATGCAGTGTAATGTTAGTTTCAGGATTTAAATCCTTTACATACACTACCTGGAGCCTCCTTAATCCCCATCACCCATTTCACCCTCCCTCCCCTCTCATGGCCATCAGTGTGTTCTCTATAGTTAAGAGTCTGTTTCTTGGTTTGCTAAGAGAGGTTTATTTTTAAGGAATTAGCTCATGTGATTGCTGAGGCTTCATAAGCCTGAAATCTCCAGGGCAGGCTAGCGGCTGGAGACCCAGGGAAGAGGTGCAGCTTGATTCCAAAGGCAGTGGCTGGCAAATTCCTTCATGCTCATGGGAGGCCCTCTTTGTTCCTTGAAAGCCTTCAGGTGATTGGGTGAGGCCCACCCACTTTATGGAAGGTAATGTTTACTCAGAGTCTGTCAATTTAAATATTAATCTCATCCACAAAATACCTTCACAGCAACCTCTAGAGTAGCATTTGGCCAAATATCCAGGCCCGGTGGTCCGGCCCAGGTGATACATAAAGTCAACCATCACAGACCCTGTACTAGGGGCTGGAGTTTTTCAAGAGTTTGAAGATCCAATACAATATGGTTGACTCTTTTGCCCTCCACTCGCCATCACGTATCCAGGCATATTTATGATTTGTTGAATACCTGGGATTCGCCAGACATGGTTCTTGCCTGTGCAGATTATTCTAGTGGAGAATTGTTTTATTCTCGAGAACTACCATGAATCGTTTTGTATTTATAGAGGTCGAGCCTTTGCTCAGCATCAAGTGGCTTATCAACAACAGAGAAAACATTGCTTTGAAAACAACGCTGTATATGCAATTTCATAGTATCCCCAGCGCTTTAATATCAATTACGTGGTATAGGTATCATAGTAATCCTTGAGATAGCAGGGATGGTGTGTCATCCTCATTTGACAAAAGGGATGCGTGAGGCAATGTCCTCCTGAGGAAAGAGTGACATCCCGATTGCTCACTTTAAAAAACTTTTTTTAATGTTTTTCTATTTATTTTTGAGAGACAGAGAGAGACAGCGCGAGCAGGGGAGGGTCAGAGAGAGAAGGAGATACAAAATCTGAAGCAGGCTCCAGACTCTGAGCTGTCAGCACAGAGCCCAACGCGGAGCTCGAACCCACAAATCATGAGATCATGGCCTGAGTTGAAGTCGGACCTTCAACCGACTGAGCCACCCAGGTGTTCCCCAATCACTCACTTCTTGACACCGACTGAAGTTCTTGAAGTGGGCATCATTTCCCTAGGGCCATGACAGGAATGAATGAAGAAACTAAGGCTTGCATTTATTTCTGTCAGACTCTATAGTTTGTGTTCTCTCAGCTTTGCTCTGTTTGTTTGCACTGTGTGTGTGTGTGTGTGTGTGTGTGAACATTATGGGTATGGAGTGTCTGGGGCCACGCTCAGAACTCACACCTGCCCCACCCCATTCACCAGGGGCTGCCCACCACCTGCTTTCATGGATTACTTCCCACTGGGTAGTTTCTAAATGTGTACTTACTGGAAGCAAAGACTTTCACCCTCCTCCTCAGATCCACGATAGTATTGCAGCGCATGTAAAGAATGGAACGAGCAACTGGGTGATTAAGAAATGTAACGTGCACTGTAAGAAAACGGAGGCAGCTGAAGAAACAAAACCAGAATAGAAGTTTTACTTATACTTCTGGCTCTTTCCATGGTCCACATTTAGCCCTGCTGGTGCCCACACACCTGGCATTGCTTTAACCTGATCCTCTCTCCAGAACAGACACATCTTTATGCAGAAGCAGGGCAGTGTGGTGGAGAGAGCAGGCATCCTGCAGCCCCGTAGATGGACATTTAGTGCATGTGTGACTATTGGAAAGTCACACAGCCACTCAGGATCTTGGTTTCTTTATCTGTAAAAAAAAAAAAAAATTAGTTCCCAGCATTCCTGTGAGGATTAAATTAAGCAATGCCTTCCTGGGTGCTTACAGGTTAGTGGTCTAAGCCCCCTTTCACTTAACAAGAATAATAAAGCAAATTATTATAAAATATCAGACCCTAAGGAAGGAGGATAAGCATTCTGGCACCAGGGTTTATTGGTGGAGGGGTCTGTGCCCGTCCTCCCCATCTCACCGCCTCACTGACCTCCTTTAGGGCTCATTCGAGCCCATCAGCTATGCCAATGAGTGCACCCATTAACACAAGGCAAAGATAAGGCGTCCCCAATTATTCCTGCCACAGACTACTTTGGTTTTATCTAGCGTTTATCTCAATGGAAATACGGAACGCCAGGAACTCTGGCAAGCCTGATCAAAACAGCTGCTTCGAAAGGACTTGCCGTTTTCTTATGAAGTTGCAAATTTGAAGACTCAGTTCTGAGGTTTCCGAGTAAAGTTTTAAGTCACCCTTTTGGTCGCAGCTACTCTGCCAAGGTTATGTTATTTCAGTAATAAAGAAATCTTACTCTCTACTTTTTCTGCTTTCATATTACCAAGTTCTTCCCATTTCAAAACCATTTATTTTTTTCTTTTTTCTTCTTTCACAGGGAACTATCCCTTTCAAGTGGTGGAAATATTTTCTTTGTTTGTGATACAATTTCAAAGCTACAGAAAAATTGCGAGACAGGAGAAGGAAGCCATGTGCCCTTTTTGCAGCTTCAGAAATTGTTTACATTCTCTTTATTTCCCTCTCTTACCAGTTTTCAGAAGCATTTGAAATTGAGGTATACCCATGGCCCTTGCTAATTCCAGAATATTTCAGTGTGCCTTCTCTAATCACAAGGACATTGTCTTACATAACTTACATGTTCTCTTATATAGTACCATGATCTAAGTCAAGAAATTTACGGGACACCTGGGTGGCTCAGTCAGTTGAACATCAGACTCTCAATCCTGGCTCGGGTCATGATCCCAGGGTCGTGGGATCGAGCCTCGCCTTGGGTTCTGTGCTGACAGTGTGGAGTCTGCTTGGGATTCTCTCTCTCTCTCTCTCCCCCCCCTCTCTCTCTCTCCCTCTCTCCCCCTCTCCCCCTCTGTCTCTCTCCCCCACTTGTGCTCTCTCTCTAAAAATAAAAAAAAGATAAAAAAACAATCAGAAAATTTAAGATTGATACAATACTAGCATTTAATCCATGTCTATAATCAAATGTCATCAATACTACCAGTAATATCTTTTACGAATTTTTTATTCCTGGTTGAGGACCAAGTATAGGATCATGCATTTCATTAAACACTCGAGTCTCTTTCATGTTCTTCAATTTGGAGATTCCTGAGCCTGCCACTTACTTTGAGTTTGGCTGGTGTCTCTGCTTGATTGGGTTTAGATGATACTTTTCGTCAGGAATATCCCGAAAGTGATGTTTTCACTTTTCAGTGCATCATATCAGAAGGTCCATCATTCCATTCATATTTGTTAGCTAACCATCCACTGAAAAGACTTGTCCCTTCCTCTCTCTCTCTCTCTCTATCATCTGTCTAACCAATATGGGCTCATGGATTCTTATGGGTTATGATCCATTACTATATTTACTTACTTTGATCTTCAAGTTATTCCAGATTTAGCACCTAGGAAACTCTTCATTCTAGCTCCTGTGACTTTCTGTATGTTTCCATTATTTTTGAGCCAACAATATGTCCCAGGCACATCTTTTACTTTTCCTACTGCAGCCTTGGAATCAGATTTTTATCCAAAGAGCCCTGACACTCGGTACACTCATTTCTATCGGTGTAACATTACACTAGAGCCACTCAGCAACACAGCTACAGAATATCTACGTGAATTATAAACCTTGTGCTTGTGCTGATGGCTTTAATCCCACGAGACACATGCCAGTCCCTCTCCTTTCCTTATCGGTGACTTTCTTCACCACCGAGAGACCCGGCTTTCACCACCCCAAATACGTTTACCCGTGTCGTCAAGCCTGAGTATACAAAAGGTGGGGGGGAGGCCAGAGAACTGCCTTTGGCATCTGGAAGGTCTTTCACATCTGCTGGCCATGGCTGCTTCCTCGAGTAAATTGTTGAAGGCCAAGAAGAAATGCTATCTAAATCTCTCTCCCCTCCAAGAGAGGTCATGGGGTGTGACATGCCAGGACCCTCGATTTGACAGTCCCTGTTTCTGCTTCACTGCCGGTTGGTCCCCTCTAGCACTACAAGAGTAGACAATGGCATTTATCACATTTCCAGCCAGAGCTGCACACTTGAATGACCCTCTGGGTAGGAGAAAGAGAAACCTTATCTGACAATGGTAAAAACTTTCAGAACATTTGGATGGGGATCATGAAAGGCTCAACAGAGCCCAGTGCCATGGGTTTTAATGAAAATTCTCTCAGGTACCAGACCCTATTTCAAGAAAGGACGTGTGATAGCAGAATCTATTTCTCTGTCCGTCTGGATCTTATCCAAGGGGTCCCCCTCAGAAGACAGCCTTGCTTCCCACCACAGAGCTTAGCTGAGACTGATGGTCCCAGTGGCTGTGTTAGAATCGGCGGGGTGTTTACCCAAAGTAAACAGGAAAATCTGAATCACAGTAAGAAAATGGTAGAGGAGGTTAAAAATCACGTTAAGGTTCTGGTTTGAAAGGGGAGGCAACGTCAGGAACGGGAAGATATGTGATGTCAGACAAGACTACAGAGGAAACTCTTGAAGTTCATGGAGGCAGAGCAAGAGAAGGCTGCAAGAGGACAGCCTGGGGGGGCCAGCTTTGGGGAGTGTGGGCTGTGGGACACCCAGTCTTAAAGACCTGGAACGTCCCATCTACTGTAACCGCACCACTTCCCACGAGTTGTAAACTATAGATCTACCACTTTTACTGGAGCGTCACTTCACCTAGCCATTCCGAGCAAAGGTTTTATGAAAAGTGTATGTATGTGGAAGGGCACCTGGGTGGCTCAGTCAGTTACGTGTCAGACTCTTAGTTTGGCTCAGGTCATGATCTCATGGGTCATGAGTTCGATCCCCACATCAGGCTCTATGCTGGCAGCACAGAACCTGCTTGGGATTCTCTCTCTCTCTCTCTCTCTCTCTCTCTCTCTCTCTCTCTCTCTGCCCTTCCTGGCTCTCTCTTTCTCCTTCCCTCTCTGCTCCTCCCAAGTTCTTTTTCTCTCTCCCAAAATACATAAATAAACTAAAAGAAGAAAAAAAGCACATGTGGAGAGACCTGCAGTAAATCCCATTGCAGCAGGGAGTCACGGCCATTCTGCATCCTCTTGCTGCCTTGTTTTATGTAAGGCATTTGTCACAGAGAGTGTTAAATAAAAATAATTAAGGAAACACAGAAGTTGCTGTAAAAACACTTTGCTTTGGAGCCTGAAAGCTTTGTTCAAATATCTGCGTATCTGCTGGGTTATTTGCTGTGGTGTGTGTGTGTGTGTGTGTGTGTGTGTGTGTGTGTGTGTGTGTCTTAACCTAACCTCACTGTGCCTCGGTTTTCTCATCTGTAAAACGGGGTTGACAGAACAGTACAGGTTTGAATATTATAAATCACTGTGACCTATTAAAGGCTTTATCATAACTAGTTCTCATGTTAGTTTCATTGTCACTATTTTTTATACTTTTTATAAACATTGTGTTCTTTCCATATCCCACCATGCTAATGAGACTGATAAGTAGATTATTAATACAACTTTGTATTAACAGTCTGAGGATTGGGGAAAATGAAATTTCTCAAGAATATGTAACTGATGAGTGGCAAAGATGGAATCCTCTAGACGATGGGTTCCAGAGCTAAAGTGCATTAGCTGAGACCATCAGGTGTCTACACTGCCTTCCTGTGGCCCTACTCTACCATTATATCAAAATCCTCTTTGTGGGATGGGCCAAATAGTTTTCTCTTGGGGCTGGAGGAAGAGGAATAATCTTGAATTTGGAAGAATCTGGCCCAGAAGGAAATACCCACATGTGACCCATTTCCTGTACCTCCCTTTTTACCCCAGCCATTGCCGCTGCGACCAGCTGTCTGGAGATGACAGCTGACAGCCCCTTGGCTCACACGTGTAGGTACTTCTCTGAGTCTCTACTTTTGTGAACAATATTTTGGAATTTTGGATTTTGGAAATATGAGGGTGTCCACATCCCACAAAGTGAACCTTGATGTGACAAAAGGCGACGAGAGCAGGCGGATCAGTACTTCCTCTTCCGCCCCCTTGGTGGACCCCTGGGAAGGGTATTCAATGGATTCCGCACGAGTATGGGCAGGAGGAGCTCCAACCGCCCACGTAAGAGGCAAGAGCAATTCAAGAGTTTTCCGGTTCCCTCTCTCCCTCTCCTCGGTCGCGCATTCCACTTCCTTGAGATCACTTTCCAGTAGAAAGTACCTTCATGCGAGTCTTTATTGTTGGCTCTGCTTTCCAAGGGGAGTCAGCATTCATACCCCCACCCATGAAAGGATGATCTTCCCTCATTGAGAACTAAACTGCTCTTTGACTTGGAGGGCTGGAGGCATTTGAATCCAATATTCCTATTGGCTTTCCTGCCACTCCAACAGTTGTGTTGATCCTGTGTTTTGGTGTCGAGTTTCTGCCTTGTGGAAGCCATTGGCTCAGCCATTCAGTATGTGTCTGTCATGCTGCATCTCCATGGGCTTGACCTGGGGATTCAGAGGAGATGTAATTATCTGTTCATGTAGACTAGAAGAAGGAGTTGAAGGGACTTGTGTGCAGATAAATTGTTTCCTAAAATCAGAAATCACGTATTCATCCATATGGCTTCTTGTATAATCGTGGCAGGATTTTCTTCCTTCAGCTGAGGTCCTCAAGGCAGTGTCTCTCCACAGTCTTCAGGTAACTCTTTGAACCTCCAAGACAGTGGTTCTCCAGAATCACCTGGAGGGTTTGTCAGAATAGACTCCATGGTCTATTCTAGTACCGTCAGAATTTCTGATTGAGTAGGTGTGGGTTAGGGCCTGTGAATTTTCACTTTTGACAGGTTCCCTGCTGATGCCAGTACTGCTGTTCCTAGACCACACTTTGAGAAGCAACCTGAGATGGGAGGGCCATTGACTGCTCTTATCTCAAAGCATCTGAGAAGAATTCTTACATCAGTGACGACTCTGTATTTAGAATCCTGAAAAGACTGAGGGGGAAGGGGTGGTCATAAAATGTATTCCCCTGGTGCTCACAAGGAAACACTCTTGAGACTCATGAATTTTACCACCTTGAAATCTTTGCTTAACACTCCTCCTTCTTACAGCCAGAGTTTGTGTCCCTGGTTCTCACATTTACCTGGAAAACTTCCATTCACAATAATGATCAACACATCAGATACTCAATGAAGCCTTTCTCGTAATTCTTCCAACTCTAGGCAGATTTAAGTATATAAACTCTGTGACCACGCCCTTCTTGTTTGCCTCAACTCTGTCGGGAAATTTGTGGAAAACTTGGAAATGGGCAAGAAAACATTGCTCTGCGTCTTATCTAGCTTATCCGTCAGTGATCTCCCTCTTTCATTATTTTTCAACTCTGGAAAATGTAGAAAACTGATAATAATGCAAATGATTCTTGTTCATGGAAATGCAAACTCATTGTATATGGTGGGATACACTCGATTATTGCCCTCGGGAAAGACCTATTATTTATTTGCAAATTTCAATCTATCAATCTATCTATCTTTGAATTCTCCTTTGAATCATCTGTACCATCTTGCTGGTTCTCTTACTAATTAATGAGTTAAATATAATTTTTTAATCATATGTTCTTTTGCGATCTGTATGAACATCATGATTATAGTTTCTTTTAAAAATAATCCTTTGGGGCACCTAGGTGGCTCAGTAAGTTGAGCATCTTACTTTTGACTTTGGCTCAGGTCATAATTTCAGTTTTGTGGGATCAAGCCCTGAGTCAGGCTTTCCACTGACCGTGGAGCCTGCTTAGGATTTTTTCTCTCTGTGCCTCTTCCCTGCTTATGCTCTCTCTCTCTTGCTCTCTAAAAAATAAAAAAATAATAATTTTAAAAATTCTTTTTTTAAGTTTATTTATTTTGAAAGAGAGAGAGAGAGAGAGCATGTGAGAAGGGCAGAGGGAGAGGGGGAGAGAGAGAGAATGCCAAGCAGGCTCTTGACTATCAGTGCAGAGCCTGATATGGGGTTCAAATTCACAAATCATTAGTTCATGACCTGAGCCAAGACTAAGAATCTGACGCTTAACCGACTGAGCCACATACAAAAATGTGTGTATGGGCGCCCCATACAAAAATAATTCTTTAACAAAAAAACCACCCACTACATTGAACGGCTTCTTTAGGGGCCCGGATCTGCAAGCTCCTCACCCCCCCACCCCCCAACCTTGCCATGAATTCCCAGAATTCAAAGGCCTTACTTGTTTATCTTTATATCAGATTCTAACACATTGCTTATCATGGATTCTCAATACATCTTTTTCAAGTAAATAAAAAACATGTGGTTTTAAGCCAGAACATATATCGTCATGAAGAAAAGGAGGTAAAGGTTTTTCCAGACGGATGGAGGAGATGACAAAAATACCCCCAAACATGAAATAGTGCTAGAATAAAAAGGGCAATGGCAGAAAATGAGAAAGGCAGGCAGAATCTAGTTCTTAAAGGTCTCTTTAAAACATGTGCCCAGGCACTGAGGGCTCTCAAGTGGTCAAATTTGCATTTGAAATTGATCCCCCTTTCTGCCACAAGGCATTTAGATTTGAAGAGTAGAAGCCTGGAGGCAGGTAGGCTCTCTGAGAAACCTTATCTCCCAGCTGCAGGAACCCGGTTATCACTCTGAATTGTTTTCTGCTGTGTCTCTTGGTCCCCCAGGATGGAGTAATTTGGGGTCCTAAAATCCTGGTTCCATGTGACCATCCTTGAATATCTGTAGATGGGAGCCACCCACCTACAGCTTTGCAGGTGGCATCCTTATTCTGTGCTAGATTGTCTATTGTAAGAACATCCTGGTGTTACAGTTGGACCCCGTGGGGGTCACTGAGTGCCTGGCCACACACCTGCTGCTCATCACTTCATTTTCTGATCACTTTGTCCTGCTTCCGTAGCTGGCTTTCTGTCCTCAGCATTGGTCCCATCTCTGTTCAGCTTAAGGTCAGACCCTGGGCCCTTCTGTTCAGATTAGTTCTGCATCACGTTATTCGATGTCTAACCAAATCTGCATTTAAAGAACTCCCCTTCTCAAAATGCGATTAACAGGGTCGCACTAGGTTCATCTTGGGGATGTGGTGTTGGCCCAAAGAAATAACTAGATACCAAATTGTACTAAATCTGTTAAATTCTATACAAGTTTAAGGTCCTATTGTTAAGAATAATATGCAAAAATCAGCAATGGCTGTAATTGAAGTGGTGGTTGGTGTATTGACTGAAAGTGCGCATCTAAAAGAGAGAAAATGAAGCAGGATGGAAAGTTACCACTTTTCCTTTTGAAAGAGAAAAATCACATACTGAATTAGCTTGGTTGCTGAAAAGTGTCTTAGCAATTTTTATTTCTATTATGGCTTTATCTTCTCAGAAAGTGGAATTCTATTATTTTGCTCTTATGAGCAAAGATGGCAAAGTAAGAACAAAATTTGTCTAAATGCATTTAAACCTTCAAAATGTTCTATTCTAACATACTCTCAATGTATCACATCATCCTTAAATGTAAGACCTGAAAATTAATATTTTCAACGACATACACTGGTGCTTTATATGGTCAGTACTCCAAGTTTTGTAATCATGTAAAAGAGGCAAAATCCTTACCTGCTTGTATGCACCCTATCAGTGCATTTCTCCTTAAAATAAGGCTTTCCTTATTTTATTGTATTTTTCATTCCTGAAATATGGTTTTCTGAAGCATGAGTTACACTCTTAAAATGGGTGCATAATACTTCAAAAAAGGTGATATAGAAAGGAAGAAAAATGAGATTTTTTTTTTAGGTTGTTAAAACAGTGAGATATCTCCCAGGGAATTTTCGTTAACCGTCAGTTAATCTTACTAAGTTACTGAAATCAATAAAACTACATTTCTGAAGAATTCATATTTCGTGATGTTCAGATAACACAACTACAGGTTTTTTTGGTGGGATCCAATAAAAAAAAAAAAGCACCCCGAGTCAACCCTACTGGCAAAAAGTTTATTGAAGAGAGAAGAGAGAGGAGGGAAGACTTGTAACTAATAAAGACTTTGTTGATAAAAGAGAGGAGGGGGGGTGGGGAAGAAAGAGGGAGAGAGAGAGAAAAAATAGAAATATAAATTTTACCAGAGCTAAGATAATAATTGGCAAATTTCCACTTAATGTGAAGGGAAAAATCAACATAAATTTACATGTTTCATGTAATCAGTGAAAACAGAGAACTTAAACTGTAGACAGGAATACTAAAAGCAGAGAGGCAGCCATGTCTGGATCAGACCTGCCACTGTTCAAAATGAGTATCATTCTTGTGAAGATTGTTTCATTTTTTCTTCTCTTTTTTGGGGTGGGTGGAGGAGCTATACTGCTAATGGGCAAACATAACAAAAAATCCCTATAATTTAACAATGATAACTATAGTGATGATGATGAAGCTTTATTTTTTTGAAGTTATTTGTTTTTGCTTCTGTTTTTGTTTTGTTTTGTTTTGTTTCTAATGGCACCAGAAAAGCAAGCGAAGGCAGACTAATTATGGCTACATTTTACTGATTCAGAGACTGAGGCAGAACATAAAAAATTGCACCTCTAAGGAGTGATTTTATGCAATGCTTGGATTCACTATTTGTGAAACATTTCAGTTTCTCTTATAACGTCTAAGAGAAATCCAAGGCAGCTCTACCTATTTTCTCATACTTTACTCTTGTTGATTTGAATTTAACGTATACACATTGCTGGATAAGAACCAAGTACTGAGGAGATGCAATAAATAATTTTCTATTTTGAGAGTTTGAATTTAGGTGTTCTAAATTGTTCCTCTCCTGATTCAGATTTGCCTAGGCTCTGATGAAGTTAGTCAGCCTAGGTATTATCTTGTGCACTCTCTGTCAAACAGAAAACAACATGTAAGGTCTTTATATACATCTGGAATAACAGAGATAATAGTCTTTAAATTCGTTTACTTTGCTGTGTTCTGTTATCTGTTCTAGTTGAAAATTCATATAATATGTAAAGGATAGAAGATCTGCAAAGAGAGATCAATTTATTGCTCACCCCCTGACCACAAGTCCTGTTTTAAATCCCCATTGAATTTAACTACAAGTCCTGAAACAAATAAATATGCTAGTGGTGATCCACAATGCCCTTATATTTTTAGCAGCTCTACTTTAGTAGAGTTTACCCAACATTTCAGTGGAAAGGATTTTGTATTCTCTTAAAATGACTAAGAGTCACGGAAAGTAGGTTCCCAGCCAGTGATCTGCAAGCCAGGAGGAGAAATCTCACCAGAACTCAACCAGAACTCAACAGCTGGGTTGCCAACATTTTGCCGAGGAGGAACTCACATTTAGAGTCCAAAAAATACTTACTGGAAATATGTTTAAATCTATTACCAAATCTTTTAGTGCCGAATATATATGAGTTTGTGTCCACTTCTGCTCTTTTAATACATTAAATCGTACTTCTTGGACTTTTGAAGAAGACATATTTATGGCACTACATATAGACACAGAACACCATTTCTTTAATGGAGAAACATAAGATCTTTACTCATATTTAAGTACCATTTTTTTCCTTAGAAGCTATAAAATACAGTCTCTCATGTAGTAAAGCCCCATCTCTGATAATTATATATTTTAACATGGGCCTTGCAGAAGGACATAAGGTCTGATTATACTGAAAGAAATATCGTAGGATCACATAGCACTTATAAAACTTTTCTAAAAATAAATAGTACATTTGTATGCTTTGTGCCAAAGGCAGTAAATTTTGAAGAAAAAAATTTCACATCCCTACACACTGAATATTTAAATGACTTCCATATTTATCACATTTTCTTTTCTTTATAAAATATTTTATTCATCGCCTAATTGAAGTGGATGGATATAGTAGAGAATTTACCAGTATTCAAAGACAAGTAAATAGTCAAAATGCTTTCCTTCTGAGAGTTTACAAACTAAGAAAAGTAATGCGATTAAATAAATGCCGATTAGCCATTCTACTCATTAATCACAAGACTCTGTGAGAGGCACTAATGACTAAAAAAATTTAAAAAGGTTCAGGATTGGGCGAATCGTTTCTTTCCCTCCTTGTCCTCTGCTGATTTCTGTCACAGCACAAGACTGAAGTGGCCCGTTTCCCTGTTGTCTTAGCTCACATCGCTACCTCATATGTGGAAGAGACCAGGTGACTGGAAATGACAGAAATTTGTTTCTCACGGGTTTGGAAACTGGTGCCCCATGATCAGTGTGCCGGCAGGGCTGAGTTCTGGGGAGGGCCCTGTGCCACTACTTCCTGCTTGGTCCCCGCATAGTAGAAAGGGTCAGAGGAGGGAGCTCTCTGCAGTCTCTTACAAGGGCCCTAATCCCCCTAAAGTGCTCTCTCCCCTCATGACCCAATCACTTTCCCAAGGCCCCACTTGTTGATACCATCATCTTGGGAGGTAAGATGTCAGCATATGAATTTCGTGGGCACACAAACATTCAGCCTATTTCACCTGTCTCCTCTACTATACAAATAGCCTCTCACAAGGTAAAACCTAATACTTTCTCCTCACAATGGGTACATCATCACAAGGGTTAAATGGCAAAAGAGACACAAGTGACTTAACATATCTTATCCAATGAAAAACATGGCCGGCTATAGAAAGAATTTTAAAGCAAGAAAGCAGCATAAGTATGACACTCTTCTCTAGAGCAACCTGAACCCATCATATAGCTTCTATAAAATGTTTCCTTCCCTGGATGATGTTTGGGCTTTGCAGGAGCATTAGCAGTATGTATAAAACATTGTTCTCAGGGCATCTGAGATTGGGCCTTCTCCGTATTTATTCTCGCTGAGTCATACACACAGAAAAAAATCTGCCTGATCACTGCCTATTCTCCATCCAACTACAGCCCACAACTCTCTAAATCCCAAGTTTACTTATCATAAGAAATCTGGACGCCCAGGTAAATACTACTAGAAACATTTTAAGGATACGTTGCCTCATTACTGATCCCAATTAGAGTAATAGACTGCTTACTGGGAGGTCTGGTCGGGGTCAAACATTACAGGCACTGTAAGCCATTTCCTTCCCAGGAGGCTCTGTGATAGATTTTTTAAAAAAGAACGTCCTCTGTAAATAGATATTGATTCTCTTTGACTTTGCCTTTATTTTTTTTCTTGCTATTTCTGCTATGTTTCTTTGCAAAAGTTTCATTTTCTCCTGGATACATTGTGGAACATAAACATTTATTCACACTCATTTTCCTTGTTTTACTTTAAACCGATATTACCTGAGATAAGGAAAAAGATTTCTCTGCTGTTTGTAATGGTTTGTGAATTCCTTATACTGCATCAAAACATCCCCTAAATCTCAGTGGCTTCCAAAACTTTCTTTCCCGCTCACATTGCCCCACGGCTGATGGTCAGCGGGGACTCTGAGGAGTTGGTAGCTTTGGCCAGTTTGCTGGGCTAAGCACCTCTTGTTTTGGAGGTGAAAGACTTGTCACCCTCTGGGGTATGCAGTACTCCTGGTAGAAAGTTAATACAAGAGGTCCCCAGCCAAGCCACATCACGGACTCAAACTTCCTACTTGGATGTAGCAAATGCCATGTCTCCTCTTAGCTGCGTGGACAAGACCCAAGTCAGTGTGGCAAAGAAGCAGAGAAAATATAGGGGAATGGACAAATGATTACAAATAATTATGTTCTAATATGTATTACAGTTTCCAGCCCTTGGGATCTCTCATGTAACCTAAATTTGTTTGTCTCATTTCACATGGCCATTTATCTTTATAGCCCTAGTCCTAAACAGAGAGCCTGACTTTTGAATATATAATACTTATGAATGCCCATTGTGATCCAAGAGATTATCAGTTGCGGAAGCTTTGAATTATCTGTCTTCATGCAGAGAAGGCAATAGGTTAGAGATGCATTTTGCACCTCTCTTAGGAAGTATAAAGACCTACAGTTTTGGTTTGGATTAATAGTTTTCTCCTCTGTCACTCTAATGTCATCTGTGTATAATTGTAAAACTTCAGTGTTAAAAATAGCAAACACACAGAAGTACACACGAAAATGTACGAGGCGGTGGAGTTGTACACATTGAGCCCAACCGTAGACCAAGAAATGGAACCCGAGCAGCGCGCCAGAGCTCACGCTCTCCCTGGGCTCCAGGAAAAGTCCTTCCCAGAACCGCTCTCCTCACGTCCAATTTTGTATAAACGGAATCACACCATACACGGTTATGCGGTGGCTTCTCTCGCTCAATATCAGGTTGTAAGATCCATCTAGACTGATGTGTGTAGTTCCTTCATTCTCACTGTTGGTTCGTGTGCAGCGTTTGGACACCCCACAACTTATTTATCCATTCTGTGGTTGATGAATATTTGTCCAATTTTTTTCACAGTTGCATGTTATCAAAATGGTACTTTCATAAAAATTCTTCTGCATTGTTTCCTTGAACATATGCATACTTTTCTGTTGCGTTTTCACCTAAGAGTGGTTTTGCTGGCTCAAAGGTAGGTTTGTGTTCAGTTTAATGGATAAACCAATTCCTTTTAGAGAACATTTAGACTGGCTTATATGGTCTCCACCAACATATGAAAGTCCTCATTTCTCTTCATCCTCACCAGGCTTTCTTCTGTCTTTTACATTTCAGCAACACTGGTGTGTATGTAATGGTGTCACTTTGTGGTTTTAATTTGCGCTGTCCTAAAGGCAACGTGAAAGACATTTTTCTGTGTTTATTGGCCTTTGGAATATTCCTTCCTTTCTATGTGAACAGGGTTTGTAAGTCATCTTTAAAAAAAGCTCATTAAAAATAAGATTTATTGGGGCACCTGGGTGGCTCAGTCAGTTAAGCGTCCGGCTTCGGCTCAGGTCATGATCTCATGGTTCGTGGGTTTGAGCCCCGTGTCGGGCTCTGTGCTGACAGCTAGCGCAGAGCCTGGAGCCTGCTTCAGATTCTGTGTCTCCCTCTCTTTCTGATCCTCCCCTGCTCACACTGTCTTTGTCTCTCAAAAATAAATTAAAAAAATATTAAAAAATAGATAAAAATAAGATTTATTGAGGAATGGTTGATATGCACTGAACATATGTTAAGCGTACAGTTTTATGTTTTTACGTGTGTGTACACCCATGAAAACCCTACTACAATTGTGTCAACATTTCCATCACCCCCCAAAATATTGTCATCTCTCCTTTAAAGCCCCGTCTTTCCTCCCCCACCTTCTTCTCCACCCCTCTCCCCAACACTGTCTCACTGCCCCATCTTCAGCTCTAGCTTCTCTACCTCCCTTGGGTCTAAAATAGCATCTTGGTATGATTTTTCTTCCTGGTCCTTGATTATCTTTGTTCCTAGCTCTGGTTTCTTCAGCTTATTTCTATTCACAGTCCAGAATGTCCGTATTAATTTTTAAGTGATTCTTTCTCTCTCCCTCTCTCTCTGCCCCTCCTCTGCTGATCTTCTCTCTCAAAATAAATAAATAAACTTTTTAAAAAATGAAATAATACATACAAAGCCCAATGACTTGCATATAGTGAGTGTTCAATAAATGGTATCGATTTATCCTTGGGAATAATATAATATTATCAAGTGTCCCATGTTGGCTAAGATGGCCTTTTTCCTGAAAATCAGGTAATTGTTTTTTTGTTTTAATTTTTTAATGTTTTTATTTATTATTGAGAGACAGAGCACGAGCATGGGAGGGGCAGAGAGAATGGAGACACAGAATCTGAAGGAGGCTCCGGGCTCCGAGCTGTCAGCACAGAGCTCCATGCGGGGCTCGAACCCATGAATTGCGAGATCATGACCTGAGTCGAAGTCAGACGCTTAACTGTCTAAGCCCCACAGGCGCCCCTCAGGTAATTGTTTTTAGCCTCATTCCACATGCCATGAGAGCCAGTCAGTTCTCTTTAGTGCCAGGGCGATCTATCTTCTGATGGCTGTAACTGTGAAAGGAAGCAAACGCATACTTTCCCAGAATGCACTGTGATGCCCTGTGTGATAGCTATCTGCCTAAGGAGCTTTAGGGTCCCACTTCAAGTTAGAGGCGCACCCTTCATGGGTGACTACCTACTCGCCTATCTAACCATGCAAAATGTGTGGCTATTTGCTTATATATTCATTCCACATCTTAAGGCAGGTAGAGCAAAATCCGATCACTGCAAAAATGTCAGAGTACGGATCTGGGGACATTGTGGCATAGCATGCTATGGTTATTATGTGACAAGGTCTTATGTGACGTGGCACTCATAGACTTTCTTTGCTTGTATTTTTTATCTTGATTTTGGTTGTGATGTTTACATTGGTTCAGAATCAGAAAGCTGTGAGTTTTGTTTCAGAACTCATATGGCTGGTGTGATGTCCTTTTTTCTTTTTCTTTTTCTCAGACTGATAACATTTCCAATGGTTTCATGTTTTTGCTCTGGAATATCAAGATATTAAATCGGGATGTTGTAAAGAGGGGACTTTTTATATCTCCTAAAAGTTGGTTACCCTGATTTCTACTTTATTACTGATTTTATAGAGCACTTCATCCTCTGTGGGAGGTGGGTAGATCCTGGAAGACATAAAAAGAATAAGGTCAGTATATGAGTTTGCCACACCAAGTTGCACAAACTGCCTGACTTAAGCAATAGAAATGTATTGCCTTGTCATTCTGGGATGACACAGATCTTGGTGACACCACGGTCAAGATATGATTGAGCCAGCTTTGCCAGAGGACGACGAAAGACACTCCATTCCATATCTCTTGCCTATCTTCTGGTGGTGTTCTGGCCATCTTTGGCATTCCTTAGCTTGTAGAATTGTCATCTCAAGCTCTGTCTTCATCTTCAGATGGCTTTCTCCATTTGTGCATGTCTGTCTCCAAATTTTCCCTTTTTATAAGGACACCAGTCATATTAGACAGGAGCCCACCTTATGACCGTATTGTAACTTGATGTCATACGAATTTGGAGAAGTGGGAGACAGTTCAATCGTAACTACTCACATAGTTCAGATTTTCAAAATGCAGCTCATAAGTATAGTCCAGCACGAAAAAGCAAATAGACTCTCTCTGTGTCTGGGTGTGTAGGAATGGGGATGGGAAGAGCTCGTTCAGTAATAGATTCCCAGGATGTTTAAGCACAACTTATATTGGGATTACAGGAAGCCAACATGCTGTTTGTTAAATAATAAAAATGATAAACCTCAGTGCAACAGCGCCAGGAAAATGCTAACATAATTTAGGTACCAAGGGATATGTCATCCTCTGTTGACTCTTATTTTTGCCATTCCTTAACATTCTTTAAAAATTTTCTCTCCTTTTCTTTTCTCTCTTCTTTCAACTTTCTATTTTTCTGTCTTTCCAGATTATCTAAATTCATTACAGCCATGTGGCCAGTATCAACATAAGCATTACTGGTCTCTTCACTTTAAATTACTTTGTGGAATAATAAGCAAATGGAAATTGGATATAAAATGTCATTTGTAGAGAAATTTGGGGGTACGTTAAAAAAACAAATACACAAAACAAAACAAAGCAGAAAATTCCAGCAACAACCTAAGCCCCTTCTGCCCACGTTGCATCTGTGAAGAATCTCGCCATCCTCCTCAGTGGGTGTATGAGAAGCGGAAGAAAAGGAGGAAGTTGGAGAGGACATCTGTGTTTGTGTCTCTCTAGGTGTTTGCTGTGAGTCTGTGACTCATCGCTTCATGCTTGCTTAGCAGAGGCCATTTCACACTTTTCTGGATGGATTTCCACCGAGCTGTGGGGTTAGTTACCAATGTACTCCCGGGTTCGTGCCAAGTATTACCTTAACAAGCTGTCCCATCTTGTTTTCTGAAACAAGCAAAAAGTTAAGTCAGAGAAATAATCTCTGATATTGTTTCTGTCCATCTGAGAAAGACAGATGCCAACTCAGCCATGAATTATAGCAGAACACACACTTCCTTCCTCCTGGACATCTTCAGGCCTAGCATTGAACGCAAACCCAGGAGGCACTTGAGATTCTATCCCTAGGAATAAAGCAGCAATACATTTAATAGCCAAGACAAGCAAGGTAAATGTGCCTCTGCCATTGCAGTCCTTTGGCCATTTCACTTGTGTGGAGTTCAGATGAGCCGGATGTCTTGTGTGCCCCCGCATGGGGGAGAACGCCTGGCACGGATGGAGGTCCCCGCTCCTATGATAATGCAGCAGAGGGGAGGATGCAGTCAAGGATACATGTGTGGAGGAAGGAGACTCCTCCCATTAGAGATGTTGGTATTGTTAGTGTTTGAACAGAAAGGGAGAGAATAGAGATAGAGACTGATTGCTATGAAGAGAACGGGGGAATATCTCATTGAGGCTCTCAGATGATTTCATTGGCATAATAGGAGATAAAGCTGTATCTCTTTTGAAATTTGGAAAGTGTAGCTGAGTTTTGTTATACTGAGATGTCTATTTATCTATATCTATCTATATCTGTATCTATATCTATATATGTGTAGTATATATGTCTACATCTATATATATCTATCTATGTCTCATGTATTTCAGAATATGTATAAGAATAAGAAGAGTGTTTAATGAAATGTAAAATGTTTTCCCAAGCTTGCAAAAACAATCCTATAACTCTGATTAGGAGAGCAAGGGGCAGTTATCCACCTAGGATTGGAAAGTAACTTATGAAAAGTTACCCCAGGGAATTATTATCGAGTGTCAAGGAGCCCTTTGTTAACTATGAAATCAGCAGCTACCCAGGCTGTTTTAGGGTAGACGCCAATGGACTGGGATTTCTGCCTATAATGTGAGACATTTTAAAATTAGAAGTATATTTACAGAGTTGTAATTCCCATTATATAGAGATAAAACTAGTGAACAATCAAATGTACAAAAAAATCTAAAAGAATCCAGTAGAACAGGGTTTCTTACTTTTGGTAAGAATACTTTAGGGGCCAACAGAAGTGTTTTGAGTCTACATAATGTTTGGAATTACCTGAGATGTTATGTTCATGTACACCTACCACCACCTCCAATCATAGTCCAAAAAACCATGCAGCCAGTAAACAAAGTTGGCAAGGATATGGAGGAGAAAGAACACTTGTGCACTGTGGGTGGGAATGCAAACTGGTGCAGCCACTGTGGAAAACAATATGGAGGTTTTTCAAAAAGTTAAAAATAGAACTACTCTATGATCTAGCAGTGACACTACTGAGTCTTTAAAGTAGAATACAAAAGTACTGATTCAAAACACTCCAATGTTTATAGCAGCATTACTAACAATAGCCAAACTGTGGAGAGAGCCAAAGTGCCCTTTGACTGATGAATGGATAAAGATGTGTGGACATATACACAATGGACTATTTCTTGGTCATAAAAAAGAATGAAATCTTCCCATTTGTAATAACATGGATGGAGTCCAATGCTAAGCAAACTAAGTCAGAGGAGGACAAATACCATATGATTTCACTCATACATGGAATTTAAGAAACAGAACAAATGAGCAAAGGAGAGAGAGAGAAAACTGGAAGAAACACTTTTAATTGTAGAGAACAGAATGAGCACTCCCAGAGGGGAGTTGGGTAGGTAGGTTGGTTAAATAGATGGTGGGGATTAAGGAGTGCACTTGTTGTGATGAACACTGCATGATGTATGGAATTTTTGAATCGCTATATTGTACACTTAAAACTAGCATCACACTGCATATTGCCTAACTGGAATTGAAAGAAAAACCTTAAAAAGCCAAAGTTCTACATTTAAAAAACCCCACAACAACCATGTAGGCAAAACTGGGAAGAAGTTTAGCACTTAGTTTGAGAACCCCTGTGCTATGATATAGCCTTTAGGGTGATGTAACTGCACTTAAACCAGAGCGTACTGTGAATGAATGAATAGAGATGCTTCACAATCAACCCAGTTATACAGACATGTTTCAAAAAGGGAGAAAACCTTTGGCTACCTCCATTCTTCCCTTCTTCAGTACCAAGAAAATAAGGATTAGGTTTTATAAGGTTTCTCTTCCTGACTTAACACACGTAGGCTTGTCAGTTTACTGTTCAAGGGGTATAATGGGAAGCTTTTAATCCAAAATCATTTCCTTTGATACATGCTCTGCCTACTGGATGCATTCATTGGCTCGGTCCTTACTTCTCCCAGCCAGCCAAGGTACCTTGAATGCCCTACTAGTACTGCCGAGTATTTTTTCTAGTGTAAGGAGGTCATGGGTAATTTTTCAGAGACACTGTGGAAACGTTCAGAGTGGGAGCTAAATGCCACTCAGAGGAGTGCTCACAGAGGAAACTCAGGCGCTACCCCTCGATCATCCCATCACCAGCGTATTATGCTATAGCCACTTAGGCCACTGCCTGAATGTCATCCTATTTCTTCACATTGAGCTTGGCCCAGTGGGGACCTTTAGGGTGTCTGACTCCATCTTAGCTTAGGCAAGAACTCCAGTTTTCTTGCCCAATATTTACTTCCTGACCCCTTGGTCACACCAGCTGTTTCCTGATCCCTAAAAAAGGTAAAAGGATGACATCAGGTTGGTCATTCTGGGGGTATTAAACAGTTCTATTTTACTGGAAGTTCTTGTTCTCTGAGAAACCATGGCGTGGAAGGGGGGCCAAGGCCCCTGTTAATGAAGCTCCAGTGACTGATAATTCCACTTTCTAGTGGGGAATTGACCCCTGCAAAGGTATGTGTTTTAAGAGGCCTTCTTACCCTCCTTCAATTAATTTCCCAGTAGTTTGGCTCAATGGGAAAATTGACAAATTTAATCTCTCACCTCCCTTCCTTTCTAACCGAAATAAATCGTCTCACTTAAAAATAGTTAAAATATTTTCTGCTCTTATGTGCTCAAAAGGTTTGCTCTTTGCCCACTTGTGGGAACTGGGATGTGCAAGAAGTCAACCCGTCACTGACAGATACCCTCACTGGTATATCGTCTTCAGTCCAGTTCTTTGGAACATTACGCATCTGTCTTATCTCTTCTTGTGGAATACATATTCCTTGAGTAGAGATCCCAGATTTCAATCCCATTTACACTGCCCACCTTTGGGTCACAGTGGGCACCTTAGGTATATATAGGATGTACCCGTTAAGATAGTGGCTCAAAGTAAAGCCAGAGGATATGGTAATTTGCATTTCCGTCCCATCTCCTGACTGCCCAGCCCTTTCCCAGCTCTCCATGATGATTGTCTGCCATCTCCCACACCTCTCCCAGTGCTTGAATACATCATAAAAAAACAACAGCATGTGTGTCATGTGGCCTCATACAGTACTGAGCATGGAGGGATGCGAAGGTGGTTATTTCAGGGTGGCTACCAGAAATTTCACCTAGCGAAAAGCATAATGGGATCCATGTATTTGTACTCAGCTAATATCTGTGTTTTTCTTCGGACTCCAGGCCCAAAAAGATTCTTCCCACCAAATGCATTTTAACACATCATCTCTCTGCTCAATGAGCCTCCATACACTGACTGATCTTAGACCAGAGAGATGGCGGCCCAGAAGAGTTGAAGACAGTGGATGTGGTTACAGCGGGTCATCAGTGTGTAATCCTGAATCAGGCAGGGGCTGAGAGATCTCTGTTCTAAGTCCTGAGAGCATGAAGCCAGATTCAGATATGCTGCTGTGAGCCAGAAAGAGCAGGGGCAAATACTCTTGAGTAGGTACAGCCCTTACAGAATAAAGACTATTTTCCGAGCCCTGGGTTTAGGGCGAGGAACAGTTCCTGAGTGAGTGCACTGAGACACATCTCATGTCCTCTGACGTCACTGTGCCTGTTAAATTCTATGCTCTTCCACAGGGAGGGCTCAAATGCTCTGAATACATTTCTATCAGCTTAAATCTCAAATTATAACCACACACCATAGATTTCTGAAATGGACATTTCTTCCCTGACAATTGAAATCAAGCATTTATAGTCACAGCTGGCAAAACCATGTAAGCTGCCATCAGATATTAAGGAGATGTATTCTGGCTCTGTATTTCATTTGGCACATTTGCATAATGCCAGTGTCCCCGCCTGGCTGTGTATTCACCTACGTAGTCCTTCAAACACACATGGTCACAGGCAGATCTATAGGAAGAGACCCAAACATAGTTAATAATATTTTTAAAAACTACAAACAATAACAAGAACCCTTTCCAGATAAAGGAGGCGATGATATCCACTGTCGTATTAAATGTGTTACAAAGCCTGTTCATATGCCTCATGCACAAACCATTGTATGTCATTATTATTTGTGTCATTTCTAATAATAGTGACTTCCTGATACTTCCACATTTGCCTGGTAATCATCTCAAATTTTCCTTCCCCAAATGGTTGGACAGGATCTTAAACTCTAGGTGTTTTAGAAACAGTGAATTTCAAATTTTTGGATCATGATTCCCAATAAGATATTAATTTTACACTGTAATTCAGGATCCCTATTTATATCTAACGTCGTTTCAGGAAGTGTTAGGAAGCAGTACTTTTTGCATTTGGTCTCTGCTTATTTTATTCTTTTCTCTTCACTGCATTCCATTCCATTCCATTCTACATCATTCATTCCAAAAGGTTTTCTGAAAACTCACTAATTTTAGGGGGTGACTTGCAATTTTAAAATCACTGACGTTTTTCTTCTCCCAGTATGGTTTTCACGTCTATACACATATTCAGCTGTACTAAGTGGAGAACTAAGGGAGAGCATGACACAAATAGGAACTCAAGCCTGGCAAATAATACCTCGTCTGGACTTATAAATGTGTTGGTAAACTAAATGTTTCCTTTCAACACTTCAGTAGGTTTTAGACTTCCCTTTGGGCTATAGTGACCAGACAGTCATAAACTCTATGGTAAATGCGAATGGTCATGATCTCCCCAGCGGGGCAGTAGAATACACTTGGCTCCTCTTTGAGGATATAATATTTAATCTTTAGGATTACCATTCTGATTTATGTTCACCAGTTGAGGATGATGGGGAATGAGAGCCTAAACAGTAAGATGATGGATTGTCTTATCTGCTTAAGGACATGGTAAAAGTGATCCTCTTAGTGCTTTGATTCAGTCTGTCACATGGGTCCCTTGTGTCTCTCTGCCTCAGATCTGTTTTGCAGAATGTACACACATCAGTTAAAAGAGAAGTGCAATACACCAAGACAAGGTATATGGACAATTAATTTCAAATTGAAACTCAGTGTTGGACAATGCCTGGGCAATGGGGCTTGATGTTACCACCAACTCAGATGATGAGGAAAATCATTAGGTAGGAGAAAATATCACTCTATTGAGTTCTAATTGTTCTTCACTAATAACGTGGAGGAAGTCAGAAAAGAGATTTTATATCGGGCCACCGCTTAATCCTTTTGTTTAGCCTCTGGATCACGATATTCAATTCATTTTATATTTGATAATCCTTGTAAAATCATTCTAACACAGCTTTGAATCTTTTTTGGGGGTGACATCAGGGAAGATGACCGAGTGGGAAGCACTAGGAATCTGTCTCTACACCTACAAAACAATTGTTCTGGGAGAAAGTGTCTGAAGTAATGATTATGGATATCTGGAGTGTATTTGAATGCCTGCAGCTTGCAGGAGAAAGCTTGACTATAAATTGCAAGTTGATTACAGTCAATTTCAGCCTTTTGTATGGTAGCGCTTGTACCCACCTGCCGGCCCGAGCCTCATGGCAGGCAGCTGAGGCCGGTCCTGGCGTGGCTTGCTGGAGCCAAGATGGGCAATAAGCACCTTGTCCTCCGAATATCAAGGCTTTGTGTCTGAATGCTGCCTGCTGCTTTTGATCACTTGGGTTTGAGCCCACAAGATGGCTGGCCTTGTCTCAACCCCTGCTGCCTGAGATGCCCTCCAGGGAATTTAAAAGAACAGTACCTCTTTCTTTCTTTATTTTAATATTTATTCTTTTTTCACCTTTTGGGGGTCAGACATTTTAAGGATTAGGACATTTTAAAAAAATGTTTATTTTTGAGAGAGAGCGAGAGAGAGAGAATGCATGCAAGCAGGGAAAGGGCAGAGAGAGAGGCGCAGAGGATCCGAAGCGGGCTCTGCACGACAGCAGTAATCCCAGTGCAGGGCTCAAACTCGTGTACTGTGAGATCATGACCTGAGCTGAAGTCGTACGCTCAACCAACCGAGCCACCCAGGAGCCCTAAGGATTAGGACATTTCAAAGCAGCCACGTATATGAGGTCATTTAGGAAGGTCCTCTTCATGACCATAGAAGGAAGCAGAAAAGACCTGGACCGGTTTTAGGCTTTCACCTCAGGCTAATCCCCAGCTCAGAGACACCCTTCAGCAATCAAAAAAGACAGCAAATCCAGAGAAGCTAATTTCCAGAGTTAACACATTGTAAGATTAAAATGCCTCATTTTCAATAAAAAGAAAAATCACACAGCACAGGCAGAAACAGGATGCTCTGACCCATTCAACGGAGCAAAGGGGCAGAAAACATCTCTGAGGAAGTCCAAATGTTGGGCTTAATAGACAAAGACTTTGAAACAACTATTTTAACAATACAGAAAAAAGCTAAATGGAGATATGGACAGCAGGAAATGATACTTCGGGCTCATCCTGTATATTTTTAGCCCCAGGCTTAGAATCAGTGGTTTCTCGAAGGAGCATTAGTCCTTTAGGGAATCATGTTAGAAATCAGTTTCTTTGTGTTCAGCATGCTATTTGCTGCTGGGGTGTTGATTTCGTTTTGTTTGTTGTTGTTGTTTGTTTGATTTTAGGTCAACTCAGTTGGCAGAACGAAAACTAAATGTGTTTATACTAATGTGTATATTCTTATCAGCTAAACATGAGTTGGTCAAGAGGTCTCCAACTTTAATTAATTTAATTACTGAATAGATGATCCTATGCTCTTCCCCTTGCTTAGCTGTAAACTCCCACTACAATAGTAAGAAATCTGGCCCCCACTTCTTGCCATCCATCCACTTAGCTGTTCCATTCTAGAATCAGAATGGTTAATCCGCACCCACCCTGGGAAACAACCACATGAACTAACACAGATAGTTCCTTTTGCCTTTATCTTACAGACTCCATTTATTTCCAAAATGACTTGGGCCGGCACATTTCCTGAAGTTCCCTTTCAGTGAGTTTATTGCATACATTTTGTGACACAGATTCTCTTTCCTGTCACAGTCTGCATTTTTTCCTCGGATCTCCTCACCTCCAGAGTTATTCTTTTTTATTAGTATACATCAGGCTTTGTTCTTTGTACTGTAACGTTCTATGGATTTTGTCAGGTGTATGTCTTGGCTATTAAAAACCCCCCTGTGCTTCACTACTTTACCTCTGCCTTCCCCTGAATTCTCGGAAACCACTCACCATTTTGTTGTGTCTACAGTTTCTACAGTTTCACCTCTTCCAGAATGTCATATAATTGGAATCATATAATTACAGCACCTTCAATGGCTTCTGTCACTTAGCAGTGTGCATCTGTGTCTTTTCATGGTATGATAGCTCGTTTCTTTTTTTTGCAAAATAGTATTCCATTGCGTGGATGGATCACCATTTATTTAGTCAAGAATTTATTGAAGAACATCTTGTCGACTCTAGTTTCTGGTGAGTATGAAGAACGATGCTGTAAACATGTGTCAGTTTTTGTGACTACATGAATTTTCAAACCGACTGTGTAAACACCAAGGGGCGTGTGCTGTGATCCTCGCTGGATCATACGCTAAAACCACACTTAGCTTTGTAAAACCTTCCAAATTATCTTCCAATGTGGCTGTCCTGTTTGCATTTGCAACATCAGTGACTTGGAGGTCCTGTTGCTCCCTACTCTCACATGGGCCAGTTTTGTTTTTTAATTTTAGCCATTCTAATACTTGTGTGTGAGAGTCCTTGTTATTTGAATTTGCAATTTCCTGACGATAAATGACAGTGAAGGTCTTTTCATATGCTTATATGCCACCTGTATCTCTTCTTCTGTGATGTATTTGTTCATGTATTTCACCCATTTAAGAATTTTGTTTTATGTCCTCTTGTTGAAATTTAAGATCACTTATTATATTTTGAATGCAAGTTACTTTTTAGATATATGTCTTTCAACTATTTTCTCCTTGCCTAAGGCTTTTTTTCCCCTGTAATCTTAAAAATGTATTTCACAGAGCAAGGGGTTTTTATTTTAATAAAGTCCACCTTATCAGTTTTTTCTTTCTTGGACCATGCTCATGCTTTTGGTGTTCTATCTAAAAACTCATTGCCAAACCTAAGGTCAGCTTGATTTTCTTCTATGTTTTCCTCTAAGTTTTATAGTTTTGCATTTAACATTTAGGTCAAAGATCTATTTTGAGTTGATTTTATACACATACACATATATAATGTATATATACATATATATATACACACACACACACATATATATATACGTGTATATATATTTTTTTTCTATTTTTTTTGCAGAAGGATGTCCAGTTGTTCCAACAACATTTATTGAGAAGGCTATTTTTTCTCCATTCAATTGGCTTTGCTCCTTTATCAAAGATCAGTTGACTATATCTGTGTGAGTCTATTTTCTGGCATCTGTTTGCTTCCACTGTTTGGTGTGTATATTCTTTTGCCAATACCATGCTGTCTTGATTTGTATGAAGTCTCGAAGTCATGTAGTACTAGTCCTCCTCTGACTTTGTTCTTCAGTATAATTTTGGCTATTCTTGGACTTTTGTCTTTTCCTATAAATGTTTGTTTGTTGATATTCACAAAGCAGTTTGCCAGGATTTTGATTAGGATTGCATTGACTTTATAGATCAAATTGGTAAGAACTGATATCTTAATATGACTGAGCCTTTTATCCTATGAATATGGGATATTTCTTCATTTATATGATTTTTTCATTTGTTTTTAATGTTATGCGTACAGATCCTACATTTATGTTTAGATTGATACCTGGTAGGGTTACCTTTGTTAAAACCCATGAAACTGTTTAAGTGGGCAAGTGGGTAAGTGGTAAGGTGTGGGAGGAGGAGAAGCATTCTGTAATCTCATGATTAAGTCTCAGGGTTTTATTTAGTCTGTATCCCTGCACTGTGGTCTTTGTAAGCGCTTCTCAGTTATCCCCATTCCTGCCTTAGGTGAGACAAAAAGGCTAGAAGGGGTTGACATTGGGTCATTTCGCTTCTCCCACATCAGATAAGACCTTAAGGTCAAATATTTCCAACGGAGGGCTGGACCTTGTTATGAAGAATGCTCTGGGCATGTTTTTAAATGGTTACTTTCCCCCTCCCCTTGCCGGAAAACAAGAGTTTTTCTTTCTTTTTCAATATGAGAACCTATAGGTGAAACCCACGAACATGTGGCTTGAACATTTTGAACATGAACATGTAGACTGTGGTTTCGAAGAGTTTCTACCTTTACAGTACTCTAATCTCAGTCTCCAGCCATTTGTTAACACTGTTTTAGTGTTCTCACCCATTTAGGACTCCACTGACTTCTACATCCAGTAGGCTGATACCAGCTTTAGTTCTGTTTTTGTCTACCTCTTCAGATTTTGGGGTGGTGGTGTGTTCTGTGACCTCAGCTCTATAATAATTATAATAGTCATTGATATTGTTTGCTCAGCTTTTATTGAGCTTACGAGTAGGAATAACAACTTCTAAGCTCTTTACATGTAGATAAAACAAGAAGGGTAGTTCTATTTTTAAAAAGATATAAATGTCAAATTCAGTTGGTTTAATAAAGATATTATGTAGATTTTATATTTGTTGTATTATGTCAATTTTAATGCAATCTTTTAATGAATTTGGCATTTGATGTAAGTGATGAAATTTGATGGCCCAGTGGTTTCATAATATTTGCTATTGCCTTTACAGCATATTCAGCATCTCTAGTAATATTCCTTCTTTTGTTCTACATGCTGGTAGTTCCTATTTTTGATTTTTGTTTTCTTACACACTGGTTTGCCAGTATGATTAACAAAACATTTGGTTCTTTCTTTGTTCAGTTCAATCATCTTCTCCATCTTTTGTCTTAAGCCTTTGATCATATTTTGACAGTCATTTGGAAGTCCTGGTATGCTAATTATAATCTCTCTGTCACCCCCAGGTCTTCTATTTACTGTTATTTCTCTTTTTGCCTGTGGGTCATGTTATCCAACTCTTCATATGTGTGCTAGTTATTGACCACACATTTGACATTGTCAATGCTACATTGTTCAGAGCCTCATTTCATTCATTTCCTTTAAAGAATATTAAATTCCAGTCTGGAAGGCAGTTGCTTTACTGCTGACCTACCTTGATCTTGTGGAAGAGGCTTGGTTTTAGGTTATATAAGAGTAAGTCAAGAGTTTTCCTTATCCTTATTCTTGGGCCAGAATCCCTCTTCTGTTAAAGACTGGAATTTCTGAGATCTTAACTAAATGCTCATTCTGCTCTCTCCACTATGCTTGGTTGTAACTTCAAAGTATATGGCCTGTGTTTTTTGGGAATTTCTGCTTACCTCTTCTGCAGAAGATCTTCTTTGCTAGGCTTCATAGAATCTTGCTTTGCACCCATATAAATGTTTGGTCACCAACTCAAGGCTATCCCTATCAGATTTCTGAGGCTGTTTCACTGTATTTCCTCAGTATCGTATATCCTGTCCCAGAAATTCTAGCCTCCACTTCAGCTCCCAAGTCTGACCTCTGTTTCTTATACTAGCAAGATAGGAAATATGCCTTCAAGCAGTTGCATTACACATTTTGTACATTTTACAATAGCTTACAGTCTGAGGGGGAACTGTATAATTTACCATGACCAGAACCAGAAGAAAAAAATTGAGACTTAATTTTTAAAGAAATCTTTATAAAAGAATATAATCCGAGTCTCATCTTATATATATTTTTCTTGAAAAGCAATATAGATTTTACTCTTACCCTTTAGATATTTACGTTTATGTGTGATGTGAACTGGAATATAATTTCATATTTTACCATATGAATAGTTGTATCTGTGCCATGAATTCAATATCCTTCTTTTATCCATTATTTTCCATCCTTTACAAAGTCACTGCATGTCTAGGTGAGAAGGAGGCAGATCTAAGCTTTCCAAATAAAGATATTAAGAAAGGAAAACTTTGGTCCCCAAAATACCACTAATATATTACTGTTGCAGCTTTAAAAAGAAGAGTAACTAAAAATGAATAGAAAATGAGAATGTTTATTTCCTGCAATTTAATAAACTGGAGGCATGATCCAAAGAATGTCACACTTAGCATTTCATTTCCTCTGGGCTTTTAAAATGATATTTAATCACAGATGGTGACCTTCTGGATCAGACACTCTTTGCAAGTGTTAAATTTCAAGTAGGTGGCTTTCATGGTTTTTCCATAATGTCTCTCTAGGGAGTAGTGTATGAAATCCAGGCAGAGATCTGTAAATCAAGAAAAGTAAAAAAAACAAAAAACAAAACACAACTCAGATACTTCTGTAATACCTGATTGCTCACCAACCTATTCCCAAGGTTATAACCAGATGCTAAATTCAAACTATACCAGAATAAAATTTTTATTCTCAGTTAATGGTGTCTGATATTACTTTATTTTACTTTTTGGAGGTAACAGATAGGAATACAATACTTCGGTCTCCTAATAAATGTTAGGTGTTTGAACTGCTATTGATACAAGAATACCAATGTAAAGACTATGTGACCTTAACAGAAGTGAGTATTTGGCCTAATAGGACTCTTTGGGATTCAACATTCAGCTCTCTTGCCTTGTCTCATGGATGGTTTATATACCTGTCTACAAACTGTTGCATAGATAGTTGGCATGTGTCCAGAACATGTTAGATTTTACCTTAAAAGGGATACTTTTCTGGTGTGCCTCAGTAGCTCAGTTGGTTAAGGGTCCGTCTTCGGCTCAGGTCATGATCTCATGGTTCATGAGTTCAAGCCTTGCTTTGGGCTCTGTGCTGACGATCAGAGCCTGGGGCCTGCTTCTGATTCTGTGTCTCCTGCTCTCTGCCCCTCCGGGGCACACATTCGGTCTCTCTCTCTCTTTCTCAAAAATAAATAAAAACATTAAAAAGTTTTTTAAAAAGTGATACTTTTCTGGCTGGAAATAATGATAATGGCTGCAAGAATGGTGAAATGGAAGAGTCGGCTTGTCCATTTTGGAATAGTCAGTGCCCACACTTCTAACACCTTCTCTGGAATATCAACAATCATGTGTTACCTCTAGCTATTCATTTCTGCCCATGACCATTCTGAGCATATCAGTAGATTACAAAAAGAGTCAACAGAGAGGTAGAAGTACTGGAGACACCTAGGGAGGAGTACTTTTCTTAAATATCCTGGCTGCTTCTGGTCATGGTGCAGATGCCTTCTAGCGAGGGTAGTGCAAAGGTTGGGGTAAGGAGGTAAGGTTGCAGAAAGGGGCTAGGAGCCTGTAGTGATACGTTCTTTGGCTGTTGTCCCCTGCTCACTACCAGCCTGCCCGTTCCCACTCATGTGTGCGAACAGAGGGACTTAGGTTCTCAAGGTACTGCAGCAAGACCGGAGGAAGACCCAGGGAGACTGACTTTCCCATTAGGAATTTCTGTTTTCATAGGAGAGAACCTGCAGGAATCTGTGATTGTAGGTGCACCTTGAACTTGATTCGTCTTTTGTGGTTGAATTTCCTGTGGCCTCTGTGAAGAAGCCAAGGTTAAATTCACAGTGCCTACTGAGACCACACATAATTTCATCTTTTCAGACCCTAGGCTTACATAAGTGAAATTTTTTATGGTTTTCTGTAGTTATATGGAACTCTAGTTAAGAAAAAAAGAGGAATGTGCCGAGTTTATCATACCATCGACACCTACAAAGCCTGAATACAATAACCCTTGAGAGAAAGTGTGGATTTACTGGAGAAGTTGACGTCTCTGCCATTACAAAGGAGCTTGAGAAAATGAAACAAAAGCCAGAAGCTGAATATATGCCTGTTGCTGATAAGACTATACCATCCTACTAAGCATCTATCTATCTATCTATCTATCTACCTACCTACCTACCTATCTATCTATCATCCATCCATCCATCCAGTAAGGGGTCTTACTGTGGACAGTAAGTTCCTTGTTTTCCCAAGACATGATCAAGATAAATGCACTCAATAGAACGATACTAATGAGGCACTTTGTAGCTAGTTAAAAACCACAGTGAAATGTATGGATATAGCCTTTGACCTGCCTGAGTTAAATGACATCCTGGGAAACAAATAATTTAATTTTTAAGATTTTAATTTCTGTATTAATTCCATATTAATTTCAGGTTTACAATATAATGATTCAGCAATTTTACATATTACTCAGTATTAATCCATAACAAGTGTACTTTCAATCCCTATCACTTATTTTACCCATTTCTTCACTATAGTTGAGTCTTTTTTTTTTTTTTTGGTTTATCTCTTTTTTACTTCATTTGTTTTGTTTCTTAAATTCCATATGACTGAAATCATATGGCATTTGTCTTCTCTGACTGACTTATTTCACTTACCATTATACTTTGTACATTCATCCATGTTGTTGCATATGGGAAGATTTTATTCTTTTTGTGGCTGAATAATATTCCATTGTACGTGTATGTGATGAACACTTGAGTTGCCTCCCTGATTTGAATATTGTAAATAATGCTGCAAAACCCATAGGGGTACAAATATCTTTTTGAATTAGTGTTTTCATTTTCTTTATGTGAATACCCAGTAGTGGAATTATTGGATTGTGTAGCAATTCTGTTTTTAATTTGTTGAGGCGCCTCCATACTGTTTTCCACAGTGGCTGCACCAGTTTGCATTCCCACTGACAGTGCACAAGGGTCCCTTCTCCTCCACATCCTTGCCAACACTTGTTTCTTATGTTGTTGATTTTTAGCAAGTTTGACCCATGTGAGGTGATATCTCACTATGGTTTTGGTTTACAGTTCCCTTATGATGAATGATGTTGAGCATCTTTTCACGTGTCTGTTGGCCATCTAGATTGTCTTCTTTGGAAAAGTGTCTGTTCATGTCTTCTGCCCATTTTTTAATTGGATTATTTGTTTTTTGGGTGTTGTTTGAGTTCTTTATGTATTTTTGATACTAACCCTTTACCAAGTATGTCATTTGCAAATATCTTTTCCCATTCAGAGGGTTGTCTATTAGTTTTGTTGATTGGTTCCTTTGCTGTGCAGAAACTTTTATTTTGATGTAGTCCTAGTTGTGTGGTTTTGGTTTTGTTTCCTTTGCCTCAGGAGACATATCTAGAAAAATGTTGCTATGGCCAATGTCAGATAAATTACTGCCTATGCTCTCTTCTAGGATTCTTATGGTTTCAGGTCTTACATTTAGGTCTTTAATCCACTTTGAGTTTATTATTGTGTATGGTGTATGGAAGTGATCCCGTTTCATTCCTTTATATTCTTTAAGTTTTTTGATGAAATGAGGCCTTTGTGTATACAGCAAAATAGTTATGAATAGACTGTAGAAATTAATTAAATATTGTTTAGTCTCATCAGATAAAGGTGAAAAGTGGTCTGAATTACTCTGATTTAGTACTTTCAATCTAGAAACAATAAAGATCACAGGTACAGAATAGTATATTGACCAGGAAAATGCAAACAATTCTTAGGAAGCTCATTATCAGCAAAACAAAAACGAAAACAAAAAACATGCCATTTTAAGCATCTAGCAAGATGATATAAGACAGGGTAACAATGTTCTGAACATGTAAAAAATCTGTTAATTTTCAGTCAAAATAACATGGCAGCAGCATTTGGGAAAAAATATATAATTGAAATGTCTGAACTATAAATATAGTGAAAATGCAAATTTGGGTATAACAACTTTACTGGAATATAATTCATGCACCATACAATCCAAGCATTTAAAGTATACAATTCAGTGGTTTTAAGTATATTTATAGATGTGTATAATCATCACTACAGTCAATTGTAATGCACTTTTATCCCCTCAAAAAGAAACTCCAAACACTTTAGCTTTCATCTCTCAGCTCCCACTTTCTCTCCCTGCCCCAGCCCTACAAAAGCACTAATCCGCTTTTTGTCTCCATACTTTTCTCTATTCTGGACATTTCATATGAATGAAATGATATAATACATGATCTTTTGCAACTGGCTTCTTTCACTTAGCATAACGTTTTCATGGTTCGTTCATGTTGTAACATATATCAGTACTTCATTCCTTTTTGTGGAAGAATAATATTCTGTTGTACTGGATGTCCCAACTTTGCCTCTCCATTCTTCATTCGATAGACATTTGCGTTGTTTCCACCTCTTAGCTATTATGAATAATGCTACTGTGAACATTTATGTACAGGTTTTTATGTTTTCCTATGTCTGAATTCTAGGAGTATAATTGCTGGGTCATGATAATGCTGTGTAACTTTTTGAAGAATTTACAGGTTATTTTCCACAGTGTGTGTATGATCTTACATTCCTACTGCAGTGAGGGTTAGAATTTGTCCTAATGTATAATATGAGGAATCTGTTCTACTTTGTTTTTCAATAGTGGCACTCAGTTATCCTAACAATACTTATAATAAATCCTTCATGTCAGGCTAGGAGGGTTCCAGTTTCTATGCATCTTCACCAACCCTTGTTACTGCCTGACTCTTTGACTGCAGCCATCCTAGTGGGTGTAAAGTGTTGCCTTATTCTGGTTTTGTTTCCCGGAGGACAAATGATGTTGAGTATCTTTTCATGGGCTCGTCACCATTTGTGTATCTTCTTCAGAAAAATACCTACTTAAAAACTATGCCCATTGTGTAATTGGGCATCTTTTGTTCCGTTTTGAAAGTTCTTTACACATTTTAGTTAAAAGTCCTTTGTCAAGTATATGATTGTCACATATTTTCTTCCATTCTGTCTTCTCAGAGTTTTATATTTTGAGCTATTACATTTCTGTATTGGCTTCATTTCTAGTTAATTTTTGTATATGATGTGAGTTAAGGATTCAACTCCATTCATTTTTGTGTGACATCTAATCATGCCAGCACCATTTGTTGAAAACACTATTCTTTCTTCATTGTATTTTCCTGACACCCTTGTCAAAAATTAATTGATTATAGATGCATGGGTTTCTCTCCTGGAGTAATACTGTTTCAAATCTAAAGAGGTTCACATTAGAATTCTAATAGCTCTTTAAAAATCAAATAAACTTATTATTTCTTAAACTACTCCAAAATATAGTAATAGAAGGAATACTTGCAAACTTATTTTATAAATTGAAGATAAAATTAATCAAATGATGTACCAATATAGTTAACAACAATGCAATCTAATTCTTGAATTTCAATGCAGAAGTCTTAAATAAAATGTTAGAGGCTTAACAACACTTTAAAAATAATGCACGGCCTCAGTGGAGTTTATTCCAGAAATGCAAAGTTGTTTTTAATAGTCATCCATACACTAATAGTACGAGGAGAAAAATTATATAATCAACTCTAAAAATGCAGCAAGTTATTTACAAAAATTCAGCATGCATTTATGTCAAGCACAGTCACACAAAATAGGAATAATGAATACTTATTAACATAATCATACATTTATGATTATATATTATATAAATATACTTCCTCTTTATCTAAAAACTAAGTGTTTTCCTGCTAACAGTGGGAAGATGTGTTAAACGCATAAAACTTGGAGAGTAAAAGATAAAAGTATTTCTATTTGCGGATAATATGATTATATACATGGAGAATCTTAAGGAATTAATTTAAAAATCTAAAAAAAATAAGAATTTAAGATAACACATTTTACGGGCACCTGGGTGGTTCAGTCAGTTAAGTGTCGGCTTTGGTTCAGGTCATGATCTTGTGGTTCACAAGTTCAAGCCTCACGTTGGGCTCTGTGCTGACATCTCAGAGCCTGGAGCCTGTTTCAGATTCTGTGCCCTCCCTCTCTCTCTGCCCTTTCCCTACTTGTGCTCTTTCTCTCCTTAACAGTAAATAAATATTAAAAAAATAAAATAGCACATTTTAAATTAACATACAATAAAGTTCCATAACATATAAAAGCAAACAAAAATCACATAGAGGATAAAATGGAATAGAAGAGGCAAGTTCTGAGAGGAAAATTGCCAAAGTAGACGTTAATACGAAATTTACATGGGAAAACCTAATGATAACTATGAAATACTTCTGAGCAGCATAAAATTAAACTTGAGTATATGGAAAGGAAAGCATAAAAAGATTCAATACTATAGCATGTCAGTTCTCTATATTTGAATTTAGACATGTAATACAACACCAAAAATATATTATCATTTTGTTTTCTGAAGCTAGGTAGCTTGATTTTAAAGTTCATTTGAAGGAAAAAGTCAGCACGAAGAAACAGAAAAGTCCTGAAAAAGAAAAATGATAAGGGAAATGAGGTATTATCCTATCAGATATTAAAACATTTTAAAAAATTTCTATATGTAAAATAAACACTGGTCCATGAATGGAATACAATGGACAGAGGAGAATACCCAAACATAGATCATATGGCATAGAGAAATTTTGTACAAAGGTGATATTCTCAATCTGGGGGTGAAATGATGGATTTTTTATAAGTGTTGTTAGGATAACTGGGTAACAATATTGGAAAGAAATGTGGAACTGGTTCCTCACATCATACACGCATCAGGACAAATTCTAATTTAATCAAACATTTAAATGTAGAAAAAATAAATTACACAAAGTACTATACATACATCTAAGTAAATTCTTATATAACGTTAATCATGACACATAATTCAGAAGCATTAGGTGAAAAGAATGATAAAATCTCATTAGATAAACATTATAGTTTTGCATACCAGCAAATTAAAAAGCAAATTAAAAAGATAAATAACAAACTGAGGAAAATATGTGTGAAGTTGGGAAGGCAGACTATTCAAGGGGGACGGCACAGCAGCTGAGGTAGGTACCCGGCAGTGGGGTCTTGCAGCAGAGGAGAGAGAGGTTAAACTCAACTTTGAGTATGGCATTGGGAAGTGAAGGTTTATAACTAAGGAGAAAGGTGGAGGTGACTGGATAGAAAATTACTAAAAGGAAACATTAAACATTACTAAAAGGTAAGGAGACTCTGGCTCAACCGACCTCATAGGATGCTTGCTGAAGGCACCTTAGGGTGACCAGACATCGCCTGTGGGATGATGGAGGTTGGGAACTCTATAAAAACCCCAACAAATATCCAGGGAGGTCAGATAGAAAGGATGGGAATTCTGGTTAAACTGACTTACCAAGATTCTTGCTAAAATTGGACAACGCAGAGAGGAACCCAGAGAGGACAATGAAAAGTTCAGGGGAATCTGTAGAATCTAATCAAGGAGAGAACTTTTACCATTATATTACAGAAGAACTGTGCTATTTTTAACATAAAAATGTTAAAGTAGGTAGCAAAGCCATTTAAAAGTAGAGCTTCATAAAGTAAAGATGAAAATATTTATAAGTTTGTAGAAAGATGGGCCAGAGTCATGAAAAGGCAGTCTGAACACATAAGGAACCATGCACACTGAACTATATGAAAAGATGTTCAACCATTCAATAAAACAAATACAAATTAAAACTGTCTCGAGATACTATTTCTCATGTGTCAGGTTAGAAAGTTTGAAAGTTTGACAACACACTCTCTGGGTGAGACAAAGGAAAAATACACACTCTCATGGAGTGTTGGTGATAAAGCAAGATGGTATACTGATTGTGGGGGTATTTGACGACATCTAGCAAAACTGCCTATGCGTTTATAAATCAAATATTGCTGGACTAGATGTACATTTGGGAAAAAATGCAAGAAGTTTTATGCACAAGGTTATTCTTTATGTCACTGTTTTTAATATAATAAGAGAGACACAATTTAAGCCTCAATCATTGGACACCCAGTTGAATGACTTTATATTACATGTAAATGGTGTAATGGTAAGAATTTATGAAATGGAATGAAGAAAACTCTTGAGACTGCAGGAAAGCAAAATTGGCCGCCCCAAAATACATCTCTTTGGCATAATAATTATTTTTGGCTGATTGTATTTAAGAAACTTCAAACATAAACACAAGAGAAACTATGGAAAAGGAGAATGCACTCTTCTGTAAGAGACATTCACATTTATAATGGAAAGCTCTATTTGTAAGGATGTCTCCCTCAGTACCAGGAAGAGGGAGACGACTCCAAATCTCTAGAAACTTATCAGTGGAAAAGGCAGGGACTTCAATCTGCATAACAACTTTACTCTTGTTTACTGTGCTCTCCCTGCTACCTCCCATCCTGAGCCTCTTTGCCCCAACATCTTTTGTCTTTAGCTAAAGCTGCTATGTAAGGTGATGGCTTTGGCCATTTTGGGAGTTACTCCATTTCCCTAGGTCTTTCCTATGTACACAGAGGAATGCATGTTATTAGTGTTTTGTAATGTTTATTCATTTTTGAGAGATGGAGAGAGACAGAGCATGAGTGGGGGAGAGGCAGAAAGAGAGGGAGACACAGAATTCAAAGCAGACTCTAGGCTCTGAGCTGTCAGCACAGAGCCCAACACAGGGCTCAAACCCATGGACTGTGAGATCATGACCTGAGCTGAAGATGGATGCTTAACTGACTGAGCCACCTGGGTGGCCCTGGAGGAATGCATGTTATTCAACTTTTGTTTGATTTTCTCCTGTGAATCTATCTCATATCCAGCCAGAAGAGTCTTGAAGGGTACATAAAAATTTTCCTCCCTGACAGAACCCACCCAGGACTTCAGAATTAGTATCAAGATTATTTTAAAGTGAAAGCATTTGAGATAAAGGAGGTGCAGAACAAAATCCTAATTGAACTGTCTTTATCTGGGAAAAGCAGAATCTCCAAACAGCTGCCATCAACCTCCAACTGAGGAGTTTCCTGTGAATTCTGTGATGGGAGAGAGAATGCCCATTTCCATTAACAGCAAGAAACCCAGCAGAACCTTTTATACCTTCCCACCGAAACCCTAAACCACCCTCTTTCTCATTTGTTAAGTTTGGTATGTGAGGACTCGTAGGTGTACACTTGAAGCAACATTGTCTTGGGACGCCTGCGTGGCTCAGTCAGTTGTCTGACTTTGGCTCAGGTCATGATCTTGTGGTTCATGAGTTCGCGCCCTGTATCAGGCTCTGTGCTGACAGCTCAGAGCCTTGAGCCTGCCTCAGATTCTGTGTCTCCCTCTGTCTATACCCTTCTTCCTCACATGTCTGTCTCTGTTTCTTTCTCTCTCAAAAATAAATAAACCTTAAAAAAAGAGAAAAAAGCAAAATTGCCTTTTCTCCTCTTAGTCTGCCTATAAATCAGTTAACTTGTAGGCTCCAAACCACTGAGACCACGTTGGAAGAAGAAAAGTTTTCCTCTTATTCTCTATATAATGTGGTAGGAATTCTATGAGATAGTGTGATAACATAAAGATGGAGAAAAATGTGTACTTTGCTATTGATATTCTAAGAGAAAGAATATAACTATGCGTTCACATTTTCCTGTATGAAATGTAAAAAGATAAAGCATAAAGCTTAAAAAATGTGAAGGCTTTCTATGGGGGAGAAGCAAAATTTCTTCACATACAAGTCACCGTACAGTTTAAACTTTGGCACAAAGCAAAATGTTTACATAATCATGAGCAAAATTAAAAGATCAATATTATGTTAAGAGTACTATATATACTTCTAGGTAACCAAATAGTTGATGAGAGAAAGTTCTCTTGTTAGAGGTCTCATGGAGGAAAAGTTCTCCTAAGCCCCTTGGGAACCCCTGACTGAGTCTGAAAATTGCACTGCCAGAGACAGATTCACAGGAGAAAAGGATCCACGTTTATTTGGCATAAGTTTTACGTGCCACAGGAGCCTTCCTAAGGAAACAAAGACCTGAAGGAAAAGGTGGAGCTGAGTGTTTTATGCCGGGTCTGATAAGCGCGGACAGTCCTGCACAAATACGATAGGTTGTATGAGGTCAGCGTAGGAAACAGGAAAACTTCAGCAATGCCTGTTCATTGTGATTTTTCTGGACATCCTTTTTTCTTTAGAGATAAAGACACTCCTTTTCTCTGGGTACAGAGAGGCCACCACTTACCTGAGGATTTTCTGACATGTTTTAGGAGAGAATGGTGGGTGAAGGGTCAGAGGGACCTTTCTCCTTCTGCCATTTTTCTTTTTCTTTTTTAATGTTTATTTGTTTATTTTGAGAGAGACAGAGAGAACATGCACACACTTGAGCAGGGGAGGGGCAGAGAGAGAGGGAGAGAGAGAATCCCAAGCAGGCTTCGCACTGTCAGGGCAGAGCCCCACACGGGGCTCCATCTCACAAACTGGGATGATGACCTGAACCCAAAATCAAGAGTCAAGACGCTTAACTGACTGAGCCACCCAGGTGCCCCTCGGCCGATTTTCTTAAATGCAAACATGTCCAGGTGCCATTTTTAATCCACCAAGGTGCCATACTTTGGAGTTATCAGATGTGATCCAGCTATCAGATGAAGAGAGCCACTTCAATGATAGTCTGTCAACGACAGAGTAGCCAGATGAGCAGTCTATAAGGCATAATGGACTCCTAAAACCTCCTATCGAAAATACATAGTACCATCAATAAAGCAGTTTGTTTTTTAAATGGTTAAATAAAATTCTAGTGAAAAGTCTAAATTGAAGCCCCAGTTTACAGGTGTTTTGTGGTGTAATCAGTGAAATCCTGACAGCGGTACGTCTGTAGGACATCAAGCTGTTTTCTGCAATGAATACATTGAAAGAAGAAAAGGGGGGAAAAGATGAAGAGGAGAGTGTAGACTTCAGAAGACACTAGAAACGTATCAACCAACCACAGCGCATGTCCTGAGTCTGGAAAGCAAACTGCTACAATTAATCAGTTAGACAATTGTGGAAACTTAAACACGGGCCGGATATTTGATTGCAGTGAGAACTTTCTGTGCGATAGGCCTTAGGGTTTGAGAACTGACAAGGGAAAGACACGACTGATCTGCTGTCACTCAAGATGAGGGAGGATAGCACCGGGCTTTGGAATCAGAAGCTGGTCCTTTGTTCTATGGCAACAGATTTTAGACTCATTCTCTAAGCCGTCTTAAATAATGGGCTTTATGTTTTAGTCTCTATTTCCTATTCTGCGTGTATCTTTCCATATGATTGTTGTTATATTGATTGCTTATTGTAACAGTCCTTTGCAAGGTGAACTCCTTTTTTCTTTTTAAGTCTATTTACTTATTTTGTGAGAGAGGGAGAGAGAGAGAGAGAGAGAGAGAGAGAGAGAGAGAGAGAGAGAGAGTTTCAAGCAGGCTCCCTGCTCTCAGCACAGAGCCTGATGTGACTTGGGGCTTGATCTCACAAATTGTGTGAGATCGTAACCTGAGCCGAAACCAGGAGTCCAACACTTCACCGACTGAGCCACCCAGGCGCCCCTCGAGGGCCTGTTTCAAAGGTAATGACATCCTTTCACTTAGGAAAAGGCAGCACCTTTCTTTCTCTGACTCTGTCCCCCCAGGTTCAATTGTTTGCGTTGTCCTTTACCTCCTCTTACAACTTGCTATGGAAATCTAGATCAACATCTTTCTAGAGGAGAAGAAAAAGTGAGAAAACACTCTCCTTCAGGGCACAACTTTAACTAAAATAAATACAGCATGGGTTGTTACCAAATCCTAGAGAAAGCGGGTAAGGGAGGCTTTGCCACGAACGAGAACGGAGGATCACAGGGTAGATTGAGCTGAATAATGTTAATGTATTCTCCCTGTCTGCTCGGGTTTCTATAAATAACACACAGGCACAAGGCACATCCTTCATGATTAGCTTCTCCCTCTTGACTTAGTTCATCAATTGGTGTCATCAGGCTTTTTTGAAAGTCATTGCTGGTGATTAAGAGAAATGAGCTGGCTCGCTCTCTCTCAGGGGCTCCCAGAGCTGGAAACAAGGTGGGAAGGGCCGACTCTGCCAGGCCCCGGAGTGTCCGCAGAGCAGGGTGCGGGGCGCGGTGTCCCTTATGCCCAGATTCCCCAATGCATAATAGAGCCACAGCTGTCATGTGAAGCCTGGAATGGGGCTTCTGGAAGGGAGGCTAGCCATCCTGAAGCCACTCTGCTCTCTGGTCCCCTGGGTGTGCGTGTGTGTGTGTGAGTGCAGGCACGGGCCTGTGCACAGACTCTGTGAATGACCGTGTATGAACCTGTTCAGGTTCCTAACTCATTTGACAGTCTCCTACCCCGGGATGCTGCTTAGCTCGTCACGGTCCTCCAGGGCGCACACCGTTTACCAAGGGAGGGTGAGGGCAGCGCTAGACGCCTCCAGTAAGTAGGGAATGAAGGCAGGAGAATGTCTAGTACCCGAACTTAAGATTCATGAGCTGTGTTATCCAGAAAACAGGCCAGGAATACCTCAGCTGAATTGATACTAGTCTTTGAAATGGGCCGAGAACGATTCCGTTCTCTGCTTTGTTCCGAATTCAGGCAGAACCAACAACTCCAGTGCAGTGAGAGGATGGGCAGCAGTGTATTACCGAAGAGAGGGCCACCCTCCTTACTTTGTGGTGATTCGGGGGGAAATATAATCCCGCTTCATGTGGCATATTGCAATGTAATATTTTTATACTGGAAGACTTAGAGTATAACTTCCACTAGAAAAAAATCTGTTGTTTAACATAATTTCAATTTAATGATACTTAACATTTTAGTTTTTCTAAGTTTATTTTGAGAGAGAGAGAGAACGCACAAGTAGGGAGAGGCAGAGAGAGAGGGAGACAGAGGATCCCAAGCAGGCTCCGTGCTGTTGGCAAGGCTCCATCTTATGAACTGTGAACTCATGACCTGAGCCAAAATCAAGAGATGGACACTTAACTGACTGAGCCACCCAGGCACCCCCCATTATAGAATTTTTTGAAAGCTGTATCTGGTCTATACCCCCACCTCCTATGGCAGGCATGGTCTCTGCATATGGAATTGAATTATTAATAAGAATTTCACACTTCTAATGAGCACTGAATGTCTTCTTTGGGTCAGTACATTTTTATCATTTTTAAAAGAATATTAATCACATTTGCCAAATTACTATGTGGTGTGATATATTACTTAAACCTTTGGACGTAATATTTGGAACTAATATTTGCAATGAATTTTTGACTTACAGAGATGCTACAGGAAATAGAGAGTTCCCAGATAGCTTTCACACAGCTTCCTCTCATACCTAGTGTCCAGTGATCAGTCAGAAAATTACCTTTCATACAATACTATTAACTAATTGATCCAGCTTTTTCAAATCAACAAAACAGGAAATGATGAAAAAGGAAGTATCTCAAATTTTATTTTTTTAATTAAAAAAGTTTTTTTTTATAGTTTTATTTATTTTTGAGACAGAGAAACAGAGCACAAGTGGGGGAAGGGGAGAGAGAGAGAGAGAAACACAGAACCTGAAACAGGCCCCAGCTGTCAGCACAGAACATGACACGGGTCTTGAACCCATGGACTGTGAGATCATGACCTGAGCCGAAGTTGAATGCTTAACTGACTGAGCCACCCAGGCACCCGAGTACCCCAAATTTAAAAAATGATACAAATAGCAACAGAATGGTCCTAATAGGTGAGATTTAGTAAACCAGAGGGGAGACCATAAGAAATTATGTGCACTCTATCATGGAAAAAGCAAAAGGCAAAAATACAGACAAGAGGGTAAGAGGTAAGCATTTCATGAGTGCATCTAAAAGACATTTCACTGGAGCCTCAAATATAGATGGAAAAGAGAAAAGGCAACATTTGCAGAAAGAGTAGCTGGAAAATTTCCAAATGTGTTGAAAGGCAGCAAAGCCTAAGTATAATAAAAAGGAAATCCATACCTTATTAAATGTTATTGAATTGTCAAAACAAAGTAACACAAAGACAAAGAAAATATATTGACGACAGGCAGAGAAATAAGACAACCTTGAGGACTGGCTGAATGAATGACTTTTCATTAGTGACTACATACATAGGAAAATAAAAGAAGGCTATCTCCAAAATGCCGAAACAAAGTAAGCAAAACCCGAAATCCTAGAGAAAATAAACTGCATGAATGGAAGTCAGATGTAAACATTTACAGTAAATGGATTAAAGGAATTAGTAGCAGAGTCTCAAGAAAGGAAATTCTAAAGGATGCATCTCACGTGGAAGAAAATGAAAGCAGACTGCAGATGTAAGGTCTAGAAAGCAACAATGTGTGGGAAAATGAAAATGAGCATAAAATATTAAAAAAAAAACTTGGAAAAATATCTATACATGTCTTCTGTCCATTTCTTAACTGGATTATTTTTCAGGTGTTGAGTTTGCTAACTTCTGTAGGTATTTAGGATATTAACCCTTTATTGGGTATGTCATTTGCAAACATCTTCTCCCATTCCATAGGTTGCCTTTTAGTTTTGCTGATTATTTCCTTTGCTGGACAGAAGTTTTTTATTTTGATGTGGTCCAAATTGTTTGTTTTTGCTTTTGTTTTCCTTGCCTCCAGAGACATGTTGAGTAAGAAGTTGCTGTGACTGAGGTCAAAGAGGTTTTTTCCTGTTTTCTCCTCTGGGATTTTGATGGCTTCCTGTCTTACATTTAAGTCTTTCATCCATCTTGAGTTTATTTTTGTATATGGTGTAAGAAAGTGATCCAGGTTCATTTTTCTGCATGTTGCTGTCCAGTTTTCCCAATGCAGTTTGCTGAAGAGACTGTCTTTTTTCGATTGGATACTCTTTCCTGCTTTGTCAAAGATTAGTTGGCCATACATTTGTGGGTCCATTTCTGGGTTCTCTATTCTGTTCCATTTATCTGTGTCTGTTTTTGTGCCAGTACCATTCTGTCTTAATGATCACAGCTTTGTAATACGGCTTGAAGTCCAGAATTGTGATGCCTCCAGGCTTGGTTTTCTTTTTTCAGAACTGCTTTGGCTATTTTCGGCCTTTTCTGGTTCCATACAAATTTTAGGATTGTTTGCTCTAGCTCTGTGAAGAACGCTGGTATTATTCTCATAGGGATTAAATTAAATGTGTAGATGACACTACTAGGTATTTACCCAAAAGATACAAAAATACTAATATGAAGGGATAGATGCACCCAATGTTTATAGCAGCACCATCAACAATAGCCAAATTATGGACAATACCAAATGTTCATTGACTGATGAATGGATAAAGAAGATGTAGTATATATACACAATGGACTATTACTCAGCCATTAAGAGAATAAAGTCTTACTGTTTGCAGTGATGTGAATGGAGCCAGAGTGGATTATTCTAAACCGAATAAGTCAGAGAAAGACAAATACCATATGATTTCATTAATATATGAAATTTAAGAAACAAAACAGATGAACATGGCAGGAGAGAAGAGTGGCAAACCTTGAAAAACTCTTAACTATCCAGAACAAACTGATGGTGACTGGTGGGGAGATGGGGGTGGGTGGGTTAACTAGGTGATGGGGATTAAGGAGGGTGCTTGTATTGAGCACCAGGTGTTGTATGTAAGTGATGAATCACTAAATTCTACACCTGAAACTAATATAACACTGCATGTTCACTAGAGCTTAAATAAAAACTTGGAAATAAAACTAGTAATACTAATGTCTAGTGGGGATCACAAACCAAAAAGTACAATAGACTGAAATTCCCAGAAAAGAAGTGACATATGGGTTGAGAGGTGAGAAATGCTATTTACACTGTAACAGGATGATAACTTGATTCTCTTCTGATTGGGGACTCCCCACTTCACACTACATGAAAACCAATCCCAAGTTAATGAAAGAGTTGTATCTGGAAGGCGTTTATAAAAAAATACAGAAGAAAGTCTGTGGCATTGAGATATAGTAGGATGTTTTTAAAACAAGACACTGAATGCTGTAATCATGAATTAAAGATGATAAATTCAACTTTAGAACATCTGAGACTTATTATGCCAAAGATACAATGAAAAGCCAAGCCACAGAGTGGGTGAAGGCACTTTCCACACAGACAGCTGAGGAAGGACAAGTATCTAGAATACTTAACAGACCTTCTACACATCAGTAAGGACAAGACAGGCCATAAAATACAATCAATCAATCAACCAATCAGTCGGAGCACCTGGGTGGCTTAGTAGGTCAAGCATCTGACTTCAGCTCAGGTCATGATCTCATGGTTCATGGGTTCGAGTCCTGCATTGGGCTCTATGCTGAACGCTTGCTCAGAGCCCGGAGCCTGCTTCAGATTCTGTGTCTCCTTATCTCTCTCTGCCCCTCCCCTGCTCACACTCTGTCTGTCTCTCTCAAAAATAAATGAACATTAAAAAAATTAAAAAAAAAATAGAAGCTTCAAGAGCCATTTCCATAAAGAAGAAATCTAAATGGTAAGAGACAAATATACAAAAAGGTGCCCAATTAGTCAGGAAGAAATCACAGTGAAATACCACAACACGCATACTAGAGTATCTAAAACAAAAACTGAAGGTACCAAGTATTGGTGAGGATGTAGATTAAGGAAACTAGCATAGCACATAAATTCACTACCTCTACTTTGGAAATCTGTTTGGCAGTGTTTACATATGTATGCTCTATTAGCCAACGTTTCTACCGTTGGGTATGTACCCCACATGCTCACTAAATGTTCATCAAAATACACGCACAAAATGTTTATAACAGTTCCTTTGAAATAGACAGCATACCCACCAATAGTAACATGGATCAATGAATGAATTGTGATATATTTGTGGAGTAAAATTTTGTACAACATTGAAAATAAATTCATGATTTTTACCCAATGACATGAATGCATCTTGTGTTTATAATGTTGTCCAATAAAACAAAATATGCTATGAAAGAGATATAAGCAGAGAGTTCTATTTATGTAAATTTCAAAAGCAAACAAAACAGAAATGTGTTGTTTATCGATATAAACACCAGCAGTAAAAATATTTTTTAAAAAGCAAGAAAGTAATTGGTATAAATTCACAATTATGATGATCTCTACGAGATAGATAGCAAGTTGTAAGGCAGAGATAGAGAACTTTTGACATCAATCATATCTTCCTAGACTGGGGTAGTAGTTACATGAATTTTTTTGCTTTGCCATTATTTATTCAACTTATATACTCATTTCCTTCATTTTCAGTCTCCTTTCTTTTTTATAAAATGAGATAAAGTATTTTAAGAATCTCTAGTCAGATATAATAAAATGATTCATAAATATCAACCACAACCTACAGAAAAAGATTCAAAGAGGAGAAGGGTTGGCTATGTATGAAATGTAGAAGTTTTGCTGAGAAAAATATAGATACAGTAATATAAAATGTGTTTTATGCTTTGTGAATAAATGAGTCGGGCATAAAAAATAAGTGAATTTTACTTTACCTAATGTCATTCACAATTTCTTTTCCATAAGGAAATTTCATCGTCTAGTGGAGGGAATAACAACACTGATTTTAAATCTTGAGAGAGGAGGGGCTTAAAGCCCTCTACAGACTCTGTAGGAGTACTCAAACCAGTAACTTAACTTATTGGAGCCAGTTTTTTCTTTCTAAAATTCGGATAACATAATTTATCTCAAGTACAAGTTTTGAGAATTAAGAAAGTTCACATTTAAAGTGATGGCTTTTGGGGCGCCTGGGTGGCTCAGCCGGTTAAGTGTCCGACTTCGGCTCAGGTCATGATCTCACGTTAGTGGGTTCGAGCCCCACGTCAGGCTCTGTGCTGACAGCTAGCTCAGAGCCTGGAGCCTGTTTCAGATTCTGTGTCTCCCTCTCTCTCTGACCCTCCCCTGCTCGTGCTGTCTCTCTCTGTCTCTCAAAAATAAATTAAAAAAAAATAAAGTGATGGCTTTTGGTTGACATTTAATAGTGATAACTGTAACAATGGGATGGTATTTCTATTTCTAGTTGGTGGCAGATATAATGAAGAGCTGCCCACCTTAGAAAAACTCTCCAAAGAAATCCTCATGGAAATGGAGATAATGGGATGGTGGCACCTACATTGCCAACTTGTCAGGAGAGTTAATAAATGAGATTATGTGGCAGGTTCCTCCATACTAGATGATTCTCCAAAGTGGTGTAACCAACCCCCAAACCAGGGCTAGTGTGCCCAGTGGACAGCGAACCAGTCTTTGGGTCAGCAGGTTTGAAGCAGAGAAAGCGTTTTCAGAAGGGCAGCCCATTAGAAGGCAGTGGACCGGCCCCCAAATCTGCCTTGCCCCGCTGAATCTCAGAACATTGTGTGTATGATCAGCACAGTATGTGGGGTTTAGGGCAGGAACTGGATGGGTCTGGAAGCTTCGAGAGGCGTCTTTTAACTTCTCAAGGTTATGCAATGTCCTTGTCCTCCTGGAGCCCGTGGGGTCCTGCTTCCTTACATGCTAACCTCATGTCCGATCTTGGTTCTATAAAACTGACAGATCAACTGGCTTCCCACCCCTGGTCCCTGTAATTAACTCCAGGAAAAGGAACAAAGGACAGTGTTCATCTTTCTTGGGAGACAGGGAAGGAATGTGCGTATGTGCCGCACAGGAATTTACTATGGAAGGAGAGCCTAGTAAAGTTTAAGTGACTAAAGAAACACGTACACGGGGACATTGGGAAGAAGAATTTTCAAAAGAAACTGTTTTCCAAAGTGTAAACAGTGAAGAGAAATCAGAAGTCAAAACAGAGAAACTTGGGGCCAGAAAGTGCTGGGCAGTGAGGTAGTGGTGGCTGGAAAGAATGTGGCTTCTGCGTGAGACACCCGCCAGCCCAGAGTTCGCCCAGCCAGGGGGGAGCGGGGTAAATACTACCCTGGTCTCATTTTCCTCTCGCCTTTCGGTATCCTACATGTTCTGAAGCCAACAGCAAGGGAAGTCTGCAAGAGCACAGAGTAGGGGAAGACGGAGAGCCGTCATAAACTCACCAGCACAGTAGGGTCTTGTCTGTACAGTGCATGTCGTGTAATAAACAAACAAACAAAAAAACCAAAAACAAACAAACAAACAAACCCAGTATCTATTATTATCTGATGACCTTTGCCCTTTCCACTGTTATTTCACATCATTATATAGAAGGAAAAAGAACAGTAAATTGTGATCTTCTGGTGCTTTCCCCTCCCCCTGGTCTAGCTGGAGAATTTTCACTTTATTGAAGCCTCTGTTGAAGTAATAACTTCTCCGTGGACTCCTGTGTTGTCATCAAGGCCGATGAGGAGTGCCTCTTTTATTGCTCCCCAGCCCCCCTCCAGTGGGGCCCCTGGGCACAATGCATTGTAATTACATTCTCAGGGATATGCCTCCCTTGCGAATCTGTGATTCCTGAAGATCACTTTTTAGTGCAGAGAAAAATCCCCTCGTCTGTCCAAGTTCCAGCACTCCTGAGGGTGGCACCCCGCTGCAGTCACCAGCAGAGGCCCAGGCCCGTGACTGCTTCAGGGGTGGGCAAGGTCAGGGAGGCTGGAGGCACGGTAGAGAAGGGTCACCGTCACCACCCACAGTGAGAAATACCAGAACCTTGTGTGTAGGGCACGTGAGGGAGTAGGAAATGGCAACGAATGTACACTTTGAGAAAACTCTCCCGTGTGATTGAAGTCTGTGTCTCTAAGGGACAGTGTGGTCCATTTGCCGTCTTGGAATTGTGGCCACGGTGAATCATGAACAATCATTGTTCTTTATTGAATTAAGTCCTTGCTCAATGTATATTCTTCATACATCCTCCATACTTGTGGTTTTTCCAAATGTATAAAAGGTATCTTGTTTTAAATATTTGGTGCATCCCTGCATCTTTCTCTTTTGCTGAAACATGCAGTGTTTTTAATGCTTTAATGTAAACTTATAAAATTGGCATAAATTTTCCTTTTACTATAGAACTTCAGAGCTAGATAATTCATTAAAATTTTTGTAATGTTTATTTATTTTTGAGAATGAGACAGAGTACAAACAAGGGAGGGGCAGAGAGAGACACACACACACAGAATTTGAAATAGGCTCCAGGCTCTGAGCCATCAGCACAGAACCCAACGCGGGGCTCGAACCCATGAACCATGAGATCATGACCTGAGCCGAAGTTGGACGCTTAACCGACTGAGCCACCCAGATGCCCCAAGAGCTGGATAATTCAATCTTGATCCTCTCATGACTAAGAGTTTGGCTGCTTCTGCAGCAGTTTTTAAAGCATTTATATAAAGAAACACTCTGAAAATGATGCTAGCAGTGAAAAGATACAATTTATTGAAAAGAGAAAGTGCATCTTCTTTTTCTTTAAATCTATGTGTTTATTTTCATTTCATACATATGAAACCTGTAAATGTACTCAAAATACATGCTAACAGGTAAATGGTGGTTACTTTTATCTAGTTACTATCATTTACATTTTTTCTTTTTCTTTAACATGTGTTTTGTAAGAAGAAAAAAAAAGTGAAATTGTAATTTCACTTTTAACTGGTGATTGGCCTCTAATGTCTGTTATAGCCTTTCTGGATATCTGAAGACACAGAAACTCATACAGCCAGGGACGCCTGGGTGGCTCAGTCTGTTGAGTGTCCAACTCTTGATTTTAGCTCAGGTAATGATCCCAGAATCATTGGATCAAGCCCCACATTATACTCTACACCGAGTGTGGAGCCTGCTTAAGATTCTCTCTCTCCCCCTCTCCTCCTCTCCCCAGCTCATGTGTTCTTTCTCTCTAAAATTAAAAAAAAAAAAAAAAAAAAAAAAAAAAAAAAAAAAAAAAAAAAAAAAAAAAAAAAAAAAAAGACCCAAAATACCCCACCAGAAACTGATTGTCAACATAGGTCTAGAATATTGAGGAAAAATACCAATTGGTATTAAGTTACCTTCTCTTAAGAATATAGGAATGGTACATCAAGGCTCATCTTTGCTCGGGGTTGGCACGGGTCAGAGAACTGAGGAGGCCTCTCTCCATCACAGGGACAGCTAGGCTTTTGGAGATGGCCGCGACACTCTTCCTCTTTCCCTTCCTCCCTTGTGCCTTTTTCTCTCTTCTTTCCTCATTCATCGTGCTACCTTCAAGAAACAAGATATAAAATGGTGTGCACAGAGGATTATAATTTCTCGTAGTTTTCACTGGGTCAGGGTGTCAGAGAAACAAGCCAGAAGGTTGAAGAAGGTCCCTCAACTCCCGCAAGCAGAACGGCTGCATGTGAGAGGCTGGGTGCGTCACCTTGTCCCTTATTCTAGCATCTCATATGTTCTGAGCCAAAGGGCAGGGGATTGATTCAGTGGTAGAGGATATCGCCTCTATGTTGCTAATGTTAAACCTGGAAACAATATCAATGAAAAAGTATTAATTTTTAAAACACTCCACATATATCTAAAAGATACTACAGAACAATGGATATGACTCATGATTTTGGAGACACAGATATTTTTGTTAAAATGCCTCACTATGACAGCCAGGATACAATTTTAGAGAATGTGAAAATTCAGTACTTTTATGCTGAAATCAGCCTCTGTTGTTGGACTGCTTCAGTGTCTTCCTTATTCTTTTCCTCCTGTACTCAGTTGGTCTGAGTAAGTTACCTTACACAACGTGTCTCACGTTCCTAATGTGGAAAAGGTGGACAATTACAATACCTTCCTTTTACACTTATATTGATGGTTATATAAGTTAATAAAGACCTCAGTAAATAGTTAGCATGTAGTAGATTACTATTGTTATTCTTAACAGATGGCAAACAATGTTCTACAAGAAAAGATTAGTCTGAAATACAAATGGAGCTAAATAATATAAAGGAAAATATTTAAAACCAAAAATGCAAGAGCTTTCATCTAAACTTGATTTTGACTTAATACAGAACCAAGTAGACAGCAGCTAAAAGTGAATGGATGGGATGTATGTCAAAACTGGAGATTTTTGCAGAACACAGAAAAAAAAAAGGCAAAGAGGAAAAGAAAAGAACATCAATAATAGAGAAGAGATATCCAACCTATCGAAAACTAGAGTTACTGAAGTGATTTTATATGGCAAGATAACCAAATTATTCAAAACAGAATTGAAATTTTATATGAAAGTGATTTTATGTGGAAGCATAACAAAACCATTTATATTTATATGGAAAGATAACAAAATTATTCAAAACTGAATTGAAAAAAAATTCTCATTTGAAGAAAAATGTATGAAGAATGAAATAAATGACCAAACACTAGAAAAATTACTGAAATGGAGGCACATCTAGAATAAAGCAGGTCAACCTTGGTTTCTAAAATCTAAAAAGAATCATTCTACATTCATCAAGGACATTGGAAGAGGATTTAAAATTACTTAGGCTTCTGCAGTGCTACTTGTGAAAAATATGGAATCCATGTGAAGAGTTTTTTTGCAGGTGTAGGTACTGGTGAAGGAATAATGTTAAACTTAGTCAAATTATCTTTCTATTCTTTTTCTGTTGCTAGAGCAATAGGAAACATTTACAGATGTGTAATAGTGCCTAAGATATATTACTAATTAATCATATTAAAATATTTTAATGCCAATGAGCTTGGAAATGAAAAAGATAAACTATGAGTTGCTGTGAAAGGAAACAGTTAGTGGGTAAGCATGAAAACCACCTTTGAAAGATTCAGGTCCAAAAAACTGATGAAAATATGATAATTTCAATCAACCATTAGTTATGGAGAACTTTTTAAAAAGTAACTGTTAAAAATAGATATGCAACAGGGACAAATATGAAACATGAATTAAATGTCATAAAATAATAAGTAAATAAAATAATAGTTAAAACTCCAGATTAACTCACAAAGATTTAGAGCACTATGATGAGATATTTTAACATATGGATGACTACTAAGGAAAGTATCTATGTGATATTGCTAATTAAAGAGCCATCAGGAAGATAAATGATTTCAAACAAAATTAACCACTAATAGAATTACAAAGAGAGTCAATTTCTTTCAAACCTTTAGAAAACAATTGTAAATAGGATAGAGGTCATATTAAAATAACAAATTGATAAACACACCAAAAACATAAATGCAAGAATAAAAAATATGAATAATAAACAAAAACTATGAATTATTACAATAAATATAAATGGCTTTAAATTTCCTATTGAATTAAAACAAATAACTGTAAGGTTCTAAAGGAGAAACAATTAAATGCAATGTTGAACCTACATAGGATCATGAAAGTAGCATTAACAGAAAAACCAGTGAAATTCAAATAAGGTTTGCTATTTAGTTAGCAGACTTGCACCAATTATTTTTATTTATTTATTTATTTATTTTGGTTTTGATAGCTGTACTGTTCTATATTCTGTTTGGTTTTATAAGATATTGACACTAGAGGGAGCTGGACGAAAGGGACTCTGTACCATTTTTGCAACCTTTCTATGTGTCAAAAGTTATTTAAAAAAAAAGTTTAAAAAGTGAAATAAAACCCAACTATATTTTACTTTTTTAAAAAAGCAGCCCATACCTAAAATGCAATATAAAGGAAGATTTCTGTTTAACAATGGCTGTTGGATCATAACCTTCAATACAACTTGTTTAAATTATTTTTAAAAAGGAAAAATGTGAAAATATATAAGAAATCTAAAAAAAATAAGACTGACAACCAATTTATATGTTGGCTTCCACAAATATAAATTGCAATGGAAAAAATTATGGAAGTAGGAATTTTATACTTGGGGCACCTGGAGGCTCAGTTGGTTAAGTGTCCATCTTCAGCTCAGGTCATGATCTCGCAGTTCGTGAGTTTGAGCCCTGCATTGGGCTCTGTGCTGGCAGCTCAGAGCCTGGAGCCTGCTTCAGATTCTATGCCCCCCTCTCTCTCCTGCTGCTTCCCCCCTTGTGCTCTGTCTCGCTCTGTCTCTCAAAAATAAATAAATGTTAAAAAATGAAATTTTGTACTTAAAGAGACTAAAGACATAGCAAAGATTAAACAAAAATATTAAAAAGTACTGGAAAATGACAATAAATGCAAAGAATTATAATCAAAAGGGAGCTATTTAGGAAAAAAATCTTTAAGGCAGAATTTTTAAGGATAGGAGAGAGAGATTATCTACCTATAAGAAAAATTCATCAACTTTCAAAATTATAATTTCAAAATTATAATTTGTACCTAACATTATAAAATCAAGATTTATAAAAATTAATAGAGTTAATTAACTGATAATTAAAATTATAAGAGCATTTGAGTGGCTATTATTAGAATTACAAACAAGAAACATACCTTCTGAAACAGTAGATGTGGTAAAAGCAAAGTAAATATAACCTCCGCTAAGAAAGCCAGAATTCAGGGCATCCTTCAAGGGAATAAGATGACAGAAGTGAAGTAAAATCTATCTATTATAACATGTAAATAGCTTCCTTTTTCTTATTAAAAGTATTTAATGTTTATTTTTGAGAGAGAGAGAGCGAGCGAGCATGAGAGAGCTCAAGCAGGGGAAGGGCTAAAGAGAGAGGAAGACACAAAATCCGAAGCATGCTCTGGGCTCCAAGCTGTCAGCATAGAACCCATCGCAGGACTCCAACCCTCAAGCCATGAGATCGTTACCTGAGCCAAAGTCAGGCGCATAGCCAACTTCACCACTCAGGTGCCCCTCATCTTTCTTACTAAACAAAAGACACTCTTAACAGATCAAACACAAAACTGAATTATTTCCTGAGCATTTTATAAATAGACCTACGAGTATAACAGTAAGTAAAAAAAAAAAAAAAGAAAGAAAGAAAGAAAGTAGAGGTATGTCACCAAATGTAAAAATAGCATTATATAGTAATATTATCATCAAGTAGACTCCAAGGCAAAATGTTGTAATTCCTGGGTTGTTGATGTGTGGAATAACTATTCATAAAATTATTTTCAGAAATGTAATCAAATTGGGAAATTTTAGAAGACCATTCTGTTGACAGATGATGTAATAAAAACTCAGGATTATAGACGTCAAGAATATGTTAATTATGACTTATATATTAATTATGACATATATGTACACGTATATATTAAATACAACATATGTGTATACACACGTATATACCTTCATTTATATGTGTAGCATCGGCTTGTATAATCTGCTGTCAGTGAAGTGGGCTTTCGTTAAAGGCTAAGTATTCCCAATGTGATAACTGAGCAGAAGTGAGCAGACTCGCCAATGTAGGCTGAGAGTTTTCTCATGGGATCGAGACAATAACCATAGATTTCAACAATGGAGAAGATTCCAGAGCTGGTGATCCTTCACTCACTTGTCTTCAACTTTCGAGAAAGCTTTTATCCATATTGTGGCAAGGACCATTCCAAATAAGGGCTTCATAACTGAGTCAGTTCTGCCCTCTTTGAGATATTTGGCGATGTCTGGAGCATTTTTGCTTTTCACAATAGGATGAGGGGGTGATTGTTGTTGGCGTCTAGTAAGTAGATGCCATAGATACTGCTAAGCATCAACTATGCACAGGATAGCCCACCACAGCAAAGAATTATCAGCCCCAAATATCAACAGTGTCAAGGTTGAGAAACCCTGAACTAAACCAATGTACTTAAAAGTCCTGGCACAAACTAGAATCTAATGGAGTCAAATAGAAAGAAATTTTGTATAAGGTTGTGGTGCTGAGAGGTTCACTATGCATTTTCATTTACTTCAGGCACTTTTGAGAGAGTAGGTATCAAGCAACCTCTTATGAAAAATGAATTTCCTCTTTGAAGACCACTCAATATATTCTATTTGCCTATTCTATCCAAGTGTGAAAGAATTTAAGAGGGTTTTGATCAAAGAGTATGAACCTTCAAAATTGAATTTCAGTCAGGTGGAGAGGAAGTCTTAATAACATCTACTAGCAGTTCCCACTTACAAATACACTTTTAGAAACCATTTGTTCATTCATCTATTCAGTATTTATGTTTCACATTTCTTCTGTGTGCGCAGTCACATCTTTTGATGATAGAAATGATTAAGCAGAGACCTTTTCCTTCAGCTAAGTGAGAATTGGGAGAAAGCAGGATGCAAATAAATGTTGGCTGGGTCACTAGGCTAATATCAAAACTTTTTAAACTCACAATAAACCTGACTGATACAAAGCTGAATTGAACACATCAGTAAGGACCCAACCTGCTTGGAGAGCCGAATAGTAAGAATTTAAACATGGTAAAGAAAATCATGCAAATTAAGCATTTTCTTTAACATCATTTACCTAGATCAGAAAGTCTCTAAGCTTTGCAGTAGCTCAATGATATAGCTATTGTTAATCCATTTATAAATGAGGGGGCTGAGACTCATAGGCTTTGAGTCACTTGTCTGTCCACAGAATTTGGGACAAAGCCTTCATATTTCCTTCATAATCTCTTTTTGTCCCATGGGTTATTCCGAAGTTTTAACATTCCAGTATTTCTTATTTTAAAATTTCATCAGTTAGGTTATCAACTTCTAATGCAGTTCATTGCTGCCAGGAATTTTGATTTGTGTGATATGTTTGTTAAAATGTATTGTGGATTGGGGCACCTGGGTGACTCAGTAGAGTGTCTGACTTTTGATTTTGGCTCAGTCATGATCCCAGGGTCATGGGATCGAGCTCCATGTCGGGCTTGACACCAAGCATGGAGCCTACTTGAAATTCTCTCTCCCTCTACTCCTCTCCCTACTTTCTCTCTCTTTCTAAAATAAAAAGTATAAAATATATTATGGATTGACTGAATTAGCATATGACCAATTTTTATGAATATTACATGTATGCTTCAGAATACTCTGTAGGCCTAATTGTTGGGTATATGTGTCTACTATGTAATTGTTTTTGTGTAGTTCACCCACCAATAGTTATAAGTGTGGCAAAATCTACATGGTAGAGATATCTTTCTCTAGTTCAGTGTTTTTTTATCCTTTACCTGTTATGAGGAAAAATTTATATAAGTTTTTAGAATTGTATGGTTTTAGTGAATTGAATGTTTTAATCAGTATATAATGTTGCAGCCATAAAATGGTCAGTTTTCTAGCTGCAGGGAGTATAATTGACGTATCACCCTAGATGCTATATCCTGAAATTCACCACTGTGTCCGTACGGAAGCCTCTCATTTCATGGGCTGCTTTCAGCTGAAGACTGAGCACAGTAGGGGCACAAAAGCAGCACTGTTCTTGGAAAACATTGGGCTCCTACAACAGGGGCCTTTGGCTCAAGGCCTCCCCATCAGATTTGCCAAACTTTTGTAGGAACCAAATCATACTCTATACGTAGAATAGGCCTATATGTAGATTTTTTTCATATTTTTCTGCTTGGCGTTCAGTGAGTTTCCCAGATCTATGGGTTAGGTGTCTGTCATTAATTTTGGAAAGTTTATGGACATTATTATTTAAATATATTTTCTCTGTTCTTTGTTTTCCTTCTGGTATTCTAATTACGCATGCTTTACACATTTTGATATTGTCCTATCATGCTTGGATGTTTTGGTCTGGACTTTTTGTTTGTTTTGCTTTGTTTTTGTTGCTGTTTAAAATACTCATTTCTCTGTGCATTTCAGTTTGGGAATTTTATACTGACATCTCTTAAGGATCCTTGATTCTTGCCTTGGTTGTGCCCAGTTCACTGATGAGCCCATCAAAGCCATTCTTAGTTTCTGTTACAGTGTTTTTTGTTTTGTTTTGTTTTTTTGTTTTTTTTTTTTTTTGTCTCTAGCATTTCTTATGAATCTTTATAGAGTTTCCATCTCTATTACATTACCTATATGTTCTTGCATATTGTGTACGTTTCCCATTAGGGTTCTTACCACATTAATCACAGTGATTATCAATTTTCTACATGATGATTCCCAAATCTGTGTAATACCTGAGTCTGGTTCTGATACTTTTTCTATTTCTTCAGACTCTGCTTTTTTTTTTTTTTTTTTTTTTTTTTTTTTTTTTTTTTTTTTTTTTTTTTTTTTTTTTTTTTTTTTTTTTTTTTTTTTTTTTTTTTTTTTTTTTTTTTTTTTTTTTTTTTTTTTTTTTTTTTTTTTTTTTTTTTTTTTTTTTTTTTTTTTTTTTTTTTTTTTTTTTTTGCCTCTTAACATTTTGTTGTTACTGTTGACAGTTGAACATGATTGTGATACTGGGATTTACAATAAGAAATACATATTTTGTTCTTCAACCTTGTTTCTGGTCAGAGCTCCTAAAACTGTTGTTAATATCCTAAGTAATAAAGTATCTAGGGGCCTCTTTTGTTCTAATACTTGGTTTTTGATCCCAGTTCCTGACACAGAGCTCCCAAATCTGCTAGAATTTCCTAAGTGATACAATCTTGTTCTAATGAGGAAAATCTTACTGGGCCTTGGATAGCTTCAGAATGGGAGGTGGATCCAAGGCTTGGAATTCTTAGTTCCAGTCTCCATCCTCAAGCTGAGGAGAGGGTGTGGAGATTGAGTTAATGTTTAATCATGTGTATGTGATGAAACCTTTTTAAAAGTCCCTGAACTGTGGTTTTCGAGAGCTTCCGGGTCGATGGACACATTGACATGCCCACAGCAGGGATAGGAGCTTTGCACCCCTTTCTCTATACCTTGCCTTATGCATTGCATCTGACTGTTCCTGAATCATCTCTTTTTATAATAAGCCAATTAAAGTGTTTCTCTGAGTCCTGTGAGCCATTCTAGCAAATTATCAAACCCAAGTAGAGGGTCAAGGGAACCGTGATTCATAGCTAGTCAGCTGGGAGTACAGGTGACAGCCTGGGACTTACTATTAGCATCTGAAATGGGGACAGTCTTGTAGAACTGAGCCCACAAACTGTAGAACCTGACACTAATTCCAGTCAGAGAGTGTCAGAACTGAATTGAATTGCACAGTACCTGGCTGGTGTTAGAGAATCCGTTGCTGCAGCGGGCAGAGGTGGGGCTGGGAACCCACATTTGGTGGCCAGTGGTACTGAGAGTAAGTAGAAGAAAAGGTGAGGTCTGTTCCCTTTCAAGGATGCATTGGTAACAGGAAGCGAGGAACATAGATTGCGTGCTAATTGCTTCGAATTGGCTGTGTTTAAGCTTCAGTTTCCTTTAGTCTTTGTTTTGTTACCTTTGGGTTTCCCTAACAACTCCTTAAATGATTCTCTGATTGGGAAAAGATAGTTGCAAATGACATATCAGATAAAGGGCTAGTATCCAAAATCTACAAGGAACTCACCAAACTCCACTCCCCGAAAAACAAATAACCCAGTGAAGAAATGGGCAGAAGACATGAACAGACACTTCTCCAAAGAGGACATCCAGATGGCCTACAGGCACATGAAACGATGCTCAACATCACTCATCATCAGGGAAACACAAATCAAAACCACACTGAGATACCACCTCACACCAGTCAGAGTGGCTAAAATGAACAAATCAAGAGACTA